>PVKM010021396.1:0-22597 GCA_004027735.1 Carollia perspicillata
AGCCATTGGAAAACAATAACAGTGTGTCTGTTTCTGTCGAGATCGTACATGTTCATGTCAAGGACGGAATATGTAAAGCCTGTGTGACTTGGCTGTTCCCTAAAAATAATTCTTCATGTGGACAATTTTAATGCCTTTGTCCCAATGTAGCTTAAATAAAATAAATATGAAAAATAGACTGACTGGAGATTGCTTTTAAGTAAAGAAATTTTATTTTTCTAAGATTTCCAAATCCAAAGGCAATTTTTACAATATATCAGAGTTCTGTTGTGTCCCTATATCCTAATTCACAGACTTGTTTCTATAGAAACCATAAAAATGATTCAGTCTTAGTGCAGTTCTTTGAAAAATTTGAAAGGGTATTCTCAGAGATATGAAGACAATCTAGATTTTATAAAGTTCAGGAAGTTATGGAATCCACTAAAGGAATGTTAAGATCCATCCAGGTCAATAACCCACAAGGCTTCCTGGTGATCCGCCTCAGCATCTTCCAGAATGTTCAGACACAGGAAGGTCAGCTCCATGGAGGCAGGTAGTTTTGTATGTTTTACTCACTGCTATCTCCTGAGCAGCTAGAGATCACCAGGCATGGGGAAGGCACTCAGTAAGTACATAGGAAGTGAATAAATGATGGAGAACAAGTTGCCTCCAAGGTAGTCCTTCCAGACTTTGGCCAGAAAGTTCTTCCTTAAATCAAGCTGAGATCTGCTCCCTGGTAGTATCCCCTTGCTAACCCTGGTTTTGATACTAGGACCCTGCAGAACAATCTTAATGCAGGACAGTTTTCATGGTCCCTCCAGGTTTCCTCTTCTCCAGGCTGAATATTCCTGGGTCCTTCAACCATTTCAAGTATAGCAGAGTTTCTGCTGTCACCTTCTAACACTATTCAACCCTGTGCCTCTCCTCAGTTTCCCAGCCTTCGGTGTGCAGAGGTGGAGGGGACAACACTATGAGGGCTCCTTGCCAGTTCACAGCCCTTGGAACGCACCTTTCCTCAGCCATCTGGAAATGGTGTCTCCCCGTTGACAATTACCGCTTTGACCTTTCCCCAATCTACTGGTGGACAGAAATCACTGTTTGGGCTGATAGAAGAAGGGATAGTAATACTCTATTAGTGGGTCCCTTTCCATATTCACATGGATCAATATCACCTTTGCAATGGGTCTGAATTTGCTGTTCTCTGGGAAACTCCAGAGAGAACCAAGTCTGGTTCCTTCTGTGAAAATGGACCAAGTGTGAAGCCACTGCCCTCTAGTGGTAAGGTCTCCAATTGCTGTG
Organism: Carollia perspicillata; assembly: GCA_004027735.1. Classification (NCBI taxonomy): domain Eukaryota; kingdom Metazoa; phylum Chordata; class Mammalia; order Chiroptera; family Phyllostomidae; genus Carollia; species Carollia perspicillata. The sequence continues at coordinate 1,279 of PVKM010021396.1, forward strand.
TGTGAATTTCCTGGGAGACACCAACTCACAGAATCTTAAGAATTATGTTAGAATTTTAGGGTTCAAAGGCACATTCAGAGGGTGTCTAGTCCAACTCTCAAGCAGTTGGGGATTGCCCTTTATAACATCTCCCAGAAAAGGGTAATCCAATTTGTACCTGAACTCTTTCAGTGAAAAAAATGTAGTCCACTGCAATTTTGACCAACAACCATGGTTCAAAAGTCCTACCTAGTATTAACTAGACTATGGACTTATGTCTCCCTCTATTTTGCCCTTATTTGGATCTAGTATTCACCTCTTTAATTAAGGCTCATTCCTATACTTTAAAGTCAGACAGATATGGGTTTCACCTTTCCCATTAGTATGACTTCAGGCAATTTAACCTATCTCGCCTCCTGTTTTCTCAACTATTAAACAAGGAATAATAACAGCATTTGCCTCATAGGAATGTGAAATATAAACAAGATAACTTGGCATAGAGCCTATTATGCATGACACTTGGACTTTTGCCAAGTTCCTTCCAGCATTCCATAGGACTTGAACACTTGACCTCCAAAGAGAGGCTTGGCTGGGCTGACAGAAGCAGGAGTCTTGCTAGAAAAATGCAAGGGGCATTCCATGAGATTTAGACATTTTTTATTGTTGTTCACTTATAGTTGTCCCCATTTGTCCCCGCATTGCTCTCCCCTGCCCCAGGCAAGCCCCGCTCCCAAAGACAATCCCCACCCCACTGTCCTTGTCCATGGGTCCTTTGTACATGTTCCTTGACTTGACCTTTCCCCTTCTTTCCCCCACTACTCCTTCACCCCTCCCCTCTGGTCACTGTCAGTTTATTTTTTATTTCCATGTCTCTGGTTATTTTTTGCTTGTTTGTTTGTTTTATTGATTAGGTTCTATTTATAGGTAAGGTCATATGGTATTCGTCTTTCACTGACTGGATTATTTCACTTAGCAAAATACTCTCCAGTTCCATCCACACTGTTGCAAAGGGTAGGAGTTCCTTCTTTCTACTGCATACTATTCCATGAAGTTTTAAGACTTTATCATTGTTTCCTGGAAGCTAGTCCACCCTGTAGTCCCCCACACTCAGGGAATTCCAGTGCAGCTCCTTATTTGGGGGAGGAGAGTGGCAGAAGGAGATGTAAACAACTCAGTGACTTGCCCAAGACCATTCAGTTAATGGTGAGCTACAAATTCTCTGTAGCATGAGATGAGGCAAGGTTTCTGACCCAATATTTATAAGAAAATGGACTTCACTTAGTCATATATTCTGTTTTTGCCTGAGGACATGTAATTTCAGAATAGATTGAAGGTCTAGCATGATATAATCAAAATAACAACATTAGTTGGTATCCACAATAATTAAAATCAGGGCACTGGCACCAAGCTCTGCAGAGTAAATGGATCAAAGACCATTTAAACGGTTTTACTAAATGTTTGGACTAAGTTTCAAAGCTGCTAAATTTTGTATCACTGATTGTGTTGACTATATTTTTTTATTTTCTATATTCTCCCTGCTCTGGCATCTGGGCCCTCTCTGACTGAGAAGACACTGCCAATTCTTGGAGATAGCAAACAACTTTCGTACACAGACTAACCCAATCCACAGCTCATACTCTGAACCACCTCTTCTACCTAGCTCTTATACTCTAGGAGGCAGTATTTCCCTTCCCTGCTCACACAAAGCAAGGTAACAGACAGCTAGAGATAGCCCCTATGCCACAGAACCCACTGAAATTAGTCAAACTAGCCCAATCCTAAACCTGCCTACCCTGCCTCGCCCAGTCCTTCCCACAGAAACCAACAATAAAGGTTCATGCCCATGCTCTCCCCTCACTCCTGCCTTCCGATGAACCCAGTGCTTTCCCGTGTGGCACTGCAATGCCATGCTGTGCCTCCTGCTTCTAGAGATGTGTCTGTGAATATAAAGGGTTCTTCCTTCATTACAATCATTTCCATGTCTGTGTGTCTTACCATGCCCTATTAAAACAAATAATGGGTACATTTGAAAACACCAGTTAGCTCCCCTCTTCTTTCACATGTGAAACAATCCTGGGTCCCTGTAGGGAACCTGACAGGTTCTGGGTCTTTCCCATAGAGCTCATCATTAAGTGTTTCCAGAAATCACAAAGACCCCAACCCTGCCACCTATAAGCTACCAGAAATTGGGACTAGAGATTTGTTGTGAGAAAGCCAACATTCAATTATGACAGAATCACAGGACTCGGTGGTAACCTGCTGGCTACTATAAGGAACTGTTCTTCCCTCTACTTCCCCAACTCTGAGTTTAGGCTGATGAAAAATATATCCTGTGGCTTTGGAGCAGTGATTCCATAAAACTTTCCTTTACATTTAAAAAGCTAACTTTTAAATATAGGCAAAAAAAATAGTAATCAGACATGTAAACCAAGGGGAAAGCTGTGTTATGAGAATTAGATTAGGGATTAGGAAGGCTTCTGTGGGGTTAGTACAGAATGCTGCAGGAGAGGAACTCAGCCCAGTCTTGGAAGATGAAAGAAGCTGTTCCAGAGGAAATTAAGTAAGAGGCATAAAGTGGAGGAGAGCACACCGAATAAAAGGCCGGAGGAGGGGGGACCAGCTAAGAGCATGCTGAGTGACAATTAGCAGCACTATTGTGCTACTATTGTAGCACAATAGTGGTGCTACAGAGAAATTTAATAATTTTACACACCAACTCCTGCAGTCACAGTTTTAGAATTAGTGCAGTGTGAAAGACCCAGCTCTCTCCCTTCCCATACCACTTTACCCTAGGTCTGTCGAGACAGTTTCCATAACTCTAACCATCATATCTTCTCACAACCACATACAAGGCAGGAAAAATATAAAGACTTTCTCAGTATCTTTTTTATCATGGAGCATATTTTTTTTTCCTAGAAGCTCCCTAGGAGACCTCTTCCTGAGTCCTGATTGGCAGAAATGGGTCACACATCCATCCCTAAAACAACTAGCAGCCTGTGGCAATGGGGTTGGCATATAAGGCACGGACCAATTGTGGTTCATTCTCTGGAAGGGCCCTGCCTCCCCAGGAGCCACCTAAATAAAAGTAGGGAAGCCGAGGTGGGAGCGGTGATGTGAGGATAGCCAGATTGCACACAGAGAACATGGTAAGAGATGAGATTGACAGCATGAGAGACCTGGATGACTTGTTATGGAGCATGGACCATTGAGAGGGCAAGGGAGGTTTCTCATGAATCTATTAAGGCTATGCATTTTGGACCCACTGCATCACACCAAAAGAACATGATGTCAGTCTGTGCCATAATTTGTGATGCTCGTTTTAATCAGTCATTTATGGTGGTGTCTACCCCAACTGAATATCAGTCTATAAAATAACTGGTGTGGGCTCTTTAAAACTATCAATGTCATGAAAGGCAAAGAAAAATAGCCTGAGGAACTGTTTCAGATCAGAATCAAGAAACACAATAACTCAGTGCAATAAATGGTCTTGGACTGGCTCTGGGATCAAGAAACAATTGCTAGAAATGACATTATTTGAACAGCCAGAGAAATTTGTACATGAACTTAAACATATAATTATGTTATATAATTAAGTTTTATAACTAATTATTATTATAGTAAATAACATTGAATTAATGTTAAATATCCTAAATTTGATCCTTGTCTTATGATTATATAAGAGAAGATTCTTGTTCTTCAGTGACACATAGTGAAACTTTTAGGGGTAAAGAGGCATAATGTCTGTGACTTACAAATGATTCAACAAACAATAATAATAATCATTATTGTTCTTACATATATGAGAGAGATAGAGCAAGTGAGACAAAATATTAATAGTTGGTGAATCTACATAAACAGGTATATTGATATTCATTAAATTATTCTTGTGACTTTTATATTATTCTTGTTACTTAGCAAATGACTATGGCAATGAAAGACTAGGGCAAAGACAACGATAACTAGAAAAGAGGACAAATCGTACCAAACAACTACTCAGAGATAAGAGAGAACTAATAAGGTAGTAAATACCATGTCAATATTTAAGAGAAAAGAGAACATCAGAGAGTGAGCCCAGCATTTTAGGGCTACCTTACCCCCAGGGCTATTTCCTGATTCCAGAACACATTGTTCAGAGCCCAACAGTACTTTAACAGTCTAAACTACAGAGACAAAATTTGCCCAAGGCCCTCCAAGAATAAAAGTCCTGGTAAATGTCTGTTGTATTAATCAGGGTTCTCCAGAGAAACAGAACCAATAGGAGATTAGAGAGTTAGAGATAGACAGATATACAAGTAACTATAAAGAGAGGTTATAAGGAATTGCTTTACATGATTATGTAAGCTGATGAGTGAAATATCAGCAGAGCCAATGTTCCAGTTCAAAGGCAGGCAGGAGGAATTCTCTCTTACTTGGGGACATCAGCCTTTTGTTCTATTCAGTTCTTCAACTGATTAGAAAAGGACCACCCACATTATGGGGGGTATCTGCTTTACTTAGTCTACCAATTAAAATGCTAATATCTCATCCAAAAATGCCCTCACAGAAACATCCAGAATAATGTTTGACCAACTATCTGGGCATCCCATGGCTCAGTCAAGTCGACAAATAAAATTAACCATCACACCTGTGCTTGGGGTTGGGACTCTAATTGTAAGGCTGAATTAGAAGATGAACACTCTTCCCAAGGACTAGAGCCCAACTTTGAGTCACCTGAATGGCTTGGGGAAATCTTAAATTCTAAAATTAAATTAAGGTGATACCAGATTGCTGACACCCTCAGACACCTAGAAAAATAAAAATGAAAATCTTATCTGGGCAAAGATACAATCATTGTAGTTCTCAAATTATTCCTATACAATTTAAAAAATAAAATGTTAGACACACCCTGGTCGTTGTGGCTCTATTGGTTGAGCATCATCCCACAAACTGGAAGGTCACCGGTTTGATTCCCGGTTAGGGCACATGCCTGGGTTTGGGTTCAGTCCCCAGTCCAGGTGTGTACTGAAGACAGCCAGTTGACGTTTCTCTCTCACACTTATATTTCTATCCCCTTCTCCCTCCCTTCCCATCTCTCTAAAAATAAATAAAAATATCTTTTAATAAAATGTTAGACACAACACTGATAACCAAGCATATGAGAGGACAAAAAGATAAATGAGAACCAGTCATAACAACATGTTGGTAATAGACATAATCCCACAGAAACTTCATAAAAATGGTAAATACATTATATTTACTATATAGAATTAAAATGTATGACAAGAAAACAATATAACTAGGGAGGAGGGTAATAATAGAGTTAAGGTACTCTAAGGCCTTTGTATTATCCCTAAAGAGAAAATACTGATCATTGCTGGTCTGGTAAATATTTCTTAAAGGACAAAAGCCCTGCTCTGTAGCCTTTGCTACTTTCCATCATGTAAATGCTCCCACCATGGCTGATTTCAAGCTACCAACAGGAGGTTACTGAACATGGAGTTGTGACGAGATGGGCACAATTGGCTCTTCTGAGCCAGGATAAGAGAGCTCCAGCACATCTCTGAATTAGTTCTTGAAAACTAAATCATAAAAAATAATCAATCCAAAAGAAGGCAAGAAAGGAGAGAAAAAGAAATAGCATAATCAGGACAAAAATGAACCATATAATAAGATGATACAGTTAAACTCAAATATATCACTAATTACTTAAAATGTAAATGATATGGATATTTCAGTTAAAAGAATAATATAAATATAAAATGTAACTATACAGTCTATGAACAACACATCTAAGAACATAAGCTAATACAGAAGTTTAAAATAAAAAGAGAAAGATATATTAGGCAAACACCGAAAGAAAGCTGGTGTAGCTATATTAATATCAGAGAAGTAAAAATTAAGATAAAAAGCACTATTAGAAGGAACATTTAAAATGAACATTCAATTTATCAAAAGACAAAATAATTTTATAATATAGAGGCACCTATAATATAGCACCATAATATATAAAGAAAAAATGACAGAGTAGAAATAGACACATCCATAATCATTTGGTAGATATTAATACCTTTCTTCGTAGCTAAGAGAATAAGCAAGCAAAAACAAATTGGTAAGTAAACTGGAAATTATGCAATTAAGGGAGAAATTAATATCAAAAATATAACTTAGAACTCCATGTTTAGAAACTAAGAAATGCCAACTCTACACAAACTCTTCCAGAAAATTGAAGAGAAAGGAATACTTCTGAATACATTTCATGAGACCAGAATTACTGATACCGAAACTAGAAAAGAAATTACAAGAAGTAAACTACAACAATACCTTTCATATGCAAAGATTTTACATTAGGTTTTAAATTGTTAAACTATTAACAATTTTTAGCCACTGAACACAATAATGTATAAAAAGAATAATACATCAAGACCAAGTAGGCCTTTTCCCACCAATGCAAGATTAGTTTACCATTCTAAAATCAGTCGATGTAAAAACTATAAAACTTCTAGAAAAAAATAGGAGAAAATCTATATAACCTTGAATTAGGCAAATATTTCTTGAACATGACACTAGATGAATGGACTTCCTCAAAATTAAGAACTTCTGCTCTTTGAAACACATTAAGAAAATGAAGAGAAGCCACAGACTGGGAGAAAAATACCTGGGGAATGCAGGCCTACTTTGAAAATATTGCAGGTTCTGCTCCAGACCACTGCAGTAAAGCAAATACTGAAATAAAGTGATGTTTACATTATACTATAGTCTATTAAATATGCAATAGCATTATGTCTAAAAAAAACAATGTACATCTTAACTAAAAAATACTTTATTGCCAATAAAATGCCATTATCCAAGAGCCTTTAGAGACTTGTAATCCTTTTGCTGGTGGAGTGCCTTGCCTCATTGTTGATAAATATTAAGTATCTGGAAAGTGTAATAAAGCAAAGCATAATGAAATGAGGTATGCCTGTAATAAATTATAAAAATCAACTTGCTGCAATATGTTCAAATAATAACTGCTACAATTTACAGAGTACTTTTAATATACCAAGAACTGTCTAGCACTTTATTTACATTGTCTATTTTATTTTTTAATATATTTTATTGATTATACTATTGCAGTTCTCCCATTTCCCCCCCTTTATTCCCCTCCACCCTGCACACCCTCTCCCACCCGTGCCCCTGAACCCCTTAGTTCATGTCCATGGTTCATACACATAAGTTGTTTGGCTTCTACATTTCCTATACTATTCTTAACTTCCCCCTGTCTATTTTCTACCTACTATTTATGCTACTTATTCCCTATATGTTTTCCTCCATTCCTCCCCTCCCCTTCCCCTCTGTTAACCCTCCATGTGATCTCTACTTCTGTGATTCTGTTCCTGTTCTCCTGTTTGCTTAGTTTGTTTTTGATTCTTTCTTTTTAGGTTCGGTTGCTGATAGTTGTGAGTTTGTTGTCATTTTACTGTTCACAGTTTTTATCTTCTTCTTTTTCCTAGATAAATCCCTTTAACATTTCATATAATAAGGGCTTAGTGACCATAAACTCCTTTAACTTGACCTTATCTGGGAAGCACTTTATCTGCCCTTCCATTCTAAATGATAGCTTTGCTGGATAGAGTAATCTTGGATATAGGTCTATACTTTTCATGACTTCAAATAATTCTTTCCAGCCCCTCTTGCCCTCAAGGTTTCTTTTGAGAAATCAGCTGATAGCCTTATGGGAATTCCTTTATAGGTAACTGTCTCCTTTTCTCTTGCTACTTTTAAGATTCTCTCCTTCACTTTAATCTTGGCTAATGTAATCATGATGTGCCTTGGTGTGTGCTCCCTTGGGTCCAACTGTTTTGGGACTCTCTGAACTTCCTGGAAGTCTATTTCCTTTGCCAGATTGGGGAAGATTTTCTTCATTATTTTTTGAAATAATTTTCAATTTCTTTCTCTTCCTCTTCTTCTGGCATCCCTATGATTCGGATATTAAAACGTTTAAAGTTGTCCCAGAGGTTCCTAAGCCTCTACTCATTTTTTTGAATTCTTGTTTCTTCATTCTGTTCTGGCTGAATGTTTATTTCTTCCTTCTGGTCCAAACCATTGATTTGAGTCCTGATTTCCTTTCTGTTACTGTTGGTTCCCTGTGCATTTTCCTTTATTTCACTTTTTATAGTCTTCACTTTTTCCTCTATTTTGTGACCACACTCAACCAATTCTGTGAACATCCTGATTATCAGTGTTCTGAACTCTGCATCTAATAGATTGGCTATCTCTTCATCACTTTGTTGTATTTTTTCTGGAGCTTTGATCTTTCATTTGGGCCATTTGTTTTTTGTCTTGGCGTGCCTGTATGTATAAGGAGTGGAGCCTTAGGTATTCACCAGGGCAAAGCAACCCATACATCGCTGCATTATGGTACTGCATGTGGGAGAGGGGGCTGAGAGGGAATAATGCCACTTGCTCAGCTCTCTGCTGGCTTTCAGTCACTTCCCCCACTACCCACAAGCAAATTGGGCCTTTCTGGTGCTGATTCCCAGGTGGGAGGGTTTGTGTACATTTTAGGACCCTGTGAGTCTCTCCAACAAACTCTCCTATGAAGCTGGGAGCTTCTCCCACCACCTCAACCTCCACGGGTTTAGAGCCAGAGGTTTTGAGGCTTTATTTCCCCACACTGGAATCTTGGGTTGCACGATCTATCTCGCTCTCCAGCTGTTCCTCCCAGTTTATCTGCATGCAAATGTGGGACTGCCCAGTCCACCAGCTGCTGCCTCACCGGGTCCACCATCCCCACCTTGCTGCTAGTCCCTCTGCCCAGCTGCTCCTCCTACCCTCCTACTAGTCTGGATGAATGTTTCTTCTTTAACTCTTTGGTTGTCAGACTTTCATACAGTGTGATTTTCTGTTGATTCTGGTTGTTTTTTTGTTTTTAAATTTGTTGTTGTCCTTCTTTTGGTTGTGCAAGGAGGCACAGTGTATCTATCTACACCTCCATCTTGGCCGGAGGCAGACTGCACATTGTCTATTTTAATCCTTAGAAAAACCCTAAGAGGTGCAAACTATTATCCTCATTTGACAGATAAACTTAGAAAATTTGACTGGAAAAAAAAAAGTTGACGGACTTGACCAAAGTTAATAAGCTGCAGAGTCAGAATTTGAACCCAGTTCTATTTATTACCAAAGTCAATAAACTTTCATAAGCACTCCATCATATTTTTATTAAAATAATGTTAAAATCAGCCCCAGACAGTGTGGCTCAGTTGGCTGGGCATCGTCTCACAAATGGAAAGATCACTGGTTGATTCCCAGTCAGGGCACATGCCTAGACTGCCGGTTCGGTCCCCAGTTGGGGCACACACAGAAGGCAGTCGATATTTTTCTCTCACATCAATGTTTCTCTCCTTCTCTTTCTCCTCTCTCTAAAATCAAAAATAAAAATAAAATTTAAAACATAATCTAAGATTGCATAACAGCATGAAATAATGTGTTAGAAACAAAATGCGTAGTAAGAAAGGGCCCTGACCTCCAAAAGATTTACAGCCTAGAGGACTACAGATTTCACTTAACAAATTAGGAAAACAATACCTGGTATTCAAAAGTATGCTTGAGTGCTTGCCTTGTAAGTATGCTTTTTGTGATAGTATGCTATTTATATACCATCTGTGACTACCTTATGTCCCTACATATCCCATACACTGGTCTTATCTCCATGCTATGGAAATGAACTAGGTCAGCAGCCTAGAGTGGAAATGTCCATAGCATTTTTGAGTCCCTCTGGCACTGAACTGTACTAGATCCTTTCCAGAGGGAACTTTTCCTCATTGGACCATACCATAGCAATTAGGACAATATCTAAAACACAAGGATTTTTAAGCATTAACACAGTATTATTTATGTTTTTGTTCTTTTGTTTACTTACAGCTTTCATAAACACTGATTCAATGACATTTCCAACAGTTTTTGTGGTAAGTAGGTGGCAAGCATTAATCCACAGAAGAAACAGAAATGGGAGATTGGCAGTAAATGTTCACTGGCATAAATAAGAACCAATCTTCTTACTCTCCACATTCTACATACTAAATCAAAGCTCTCCTGATCAGAAGGAAATCATTAGGCCTTTGAAAACATGTAATCTTTCCAACCTATGATTGGTTATATTCTGATGTATCTATAAAAGTTCCCACACCAATTAGCAGCTTGTGGCAACCTCTGTGTTTTTTTGCAATCCTAGACTATGTCCTTCATTCACCCATAGTATTATTTACTAAACATTAACTAGATCCCTCCTGGTTTGAGGCACTGTGCATTTCCTTACAGTGGAACCTTGGTTCTGGAACTTAATTTGCTCCCAAGGCTGTTTGAAAAGCAGTTTGTTCAAAAACTGAAACTTCTTTGTTTGTCACCTCAGAGATACATGACTGATCACACATGTATCAGCATGAAAGGGGTATCAGGTTGAGAACTAAAGTTTGGTTCAACAATGAGAAATTTTTTCCATAAACAACTTGGTCAAGAACATAATTGTTTGAGGTGGGAGACATTCAAGAACCAAGGTTTGATTGTATATTTAAAATTATTTGTGAATATATCTTATCCTAGTCTCTAAGTTCCTTGAGAAGCAAGGGATCTTACTCAACTCTTATGTACACTGCACAAAATGGCTTAATACAAAAGTTGGCACTAGGTAAGTATTCACTAAATATCTGACAACTTGAAGCTTGACCAAATTCTAATTCAATCCTATTCCAATTCTAATCAAATCAATAAAGCCAACAAAATCATCCAAAGGCAGTGTCCAGCCCTTCACTTCCTCCCATTTACCATTCTAAGTACTACTTTCCTTGGAACTAATTTTTTATAAGGCAGAGTCCTCATTTTGGATACCAGATCAGTGTCATTATACAAGTCTAAAAAACAAACACTAGAAAGCGTTCCTCTTTGGAACTCCAAGGGCTCTTACACAAGGGCACGTTGGGATAATGAGAAATGCTCTACACTAGGCAGCAAGAGGCCAGACCTGCCACTGACGTTCTCAGGTCCTGTTTCCTCAGTTACAGCATAAACTGGATTCACTTAAAGGGCCCCCTTTAGAACTGAGGCCCTATCATCAGGAATGACTCATAAAATATTAAATGAAATGCACCAAATGGTAACTAAAATGCAAAATACTAACTCAAAAAATAGAACCAGAGATTAATATTAAATGCCTGTTACTTTTATGAGGCTAAGTTATTTCTTTTCTTGTCATTTTATTATAAAGAATCTGGTATCATTGAGTTGTGTATGTTAGTCTCACCTACCAAGATTATAAACTTCAAAGAAGGAACTATTCTTTGTAAACAGGTGTGATCTTAATAAAATGCTGTTGGTATGTTGACTCTGGGTACCAACTCTACATACTTCCAATTGATTCAGGTAACTTGCAGGCACAGGAATCCTTGCTTCCATATACTATCCTTCCTTTGCCAAGATTTTGTTTCTGGGCGGAAGGAATTACTTTTAAATGATTGTTCCACTCTCTCAGTTTGTCTTCAATCTCCCTAGGACCAAAGACTTTGTAGCCATGGGACAGAGTAAAACCAGTTACTTCCAGTACATTAGTGCTCCATGATCAACTGGATTAATTAACCCCAGAGAAAGTGTGGCTCTGAAATTGAGAAACTGACAAGGTCACTTCTGTGAACATTACCTTAGAGCCAATCCTTAGTCAAATTCACAAACAGCTAGAAAGAACAAAATAGGCAGCAGATTAGCAATTTGCAGTGACTTGGAGGATGGGAGTGCTGCTCCTAAATTTTTTAGTTCAAAGAAAGCAAGTCTAGCTAGAAGTCCAGGGCATTTGTATGTTGAGGAAAGATGTCTAAACCTACAGAACAATTTTATATGAATTTAGGCCAAAATTTTGGGGACATGCCTTGAAAAAGAATCTCAACTGATTGAGAAAATGCTCCAGAGAATGCAGTTTTGCAGCTCAGTTTTTATATTTAGAATCAAAGCAGAAAATGTAAGGAAGATTACAGGAAATCCATTGGTGGTAGATTAAAGAAGCAGGAGAAAGCAAAGCAGAGAAATGTCTAAAATTGGATAAAAAGCAAACTGTAGCACATACTTCTTTTATATTAATGGGTACCCATTAATATACCCATATTACCCAAGACAACGCAAGTGTTGTGGTCTCATGTTCTGGTGCTGCAGGTTCTGCTTTCCAAGGTTCTGAAAAAGAAATTTACTCTGACATTTCAAAGGTATGTTATCCTAGGTGCATCAGAGAAATGGACAGGACTCACTTAAAATACTAACTTCCTTTTTTAAGGAAGCTATAGGCCTGGGGCATGACTAACCACCATGACCTGCCTCGTTAGGATTTATTACTATACAATCCTGTGTGGTTACTTTCCGGCACAGCTTGCTGGGCCTGCCAAGTAGCCTCCTGAACTTCTCTTGTCTACTACAGTATCCCTTTTTCTTCAAAATTGAGGAAGCACCTGCACAGCAAACACTGTCTTCCGTGAAGGGGAGGAGGGGACGGCGGGTTGCTGAAGTCCCCCATTTCCCCGTCCTGTGGCGCCATCTTGGGAGCAGGGAACAAGTGATTCTGATCAAGGATCGGCCTGCAGTGCTTTTCAGAGGAAACTGGCGGGGGTGGGGAGGATGGCTCTCTAAAAGAAGAAAAACAGTCGTCCCTTGGGTTTCTGTGGCTGGAAAGGCCTCAAATCTCAGTAATTCATTTCCTGACTGAAGCTCTTGTAAAACCGACAAGGAACCACACTTTCAGTCTGCAAATCTGAAGAAGTTTTCCAGGAAAGGAGATAAGACATCTACGCTGCTTCCTCACCACCTTCTACCTGCATTGCGACGCCACTTCTTAAGGACTAACACGACTCAAGAGGGACAACTGCCCGGCCGCACCAGCTCTGGTCTTGCGGTGCACCCAAGCTTTGCGCAAGCGCCAACTACCCTCACAGCCACCCCGCGCAGGCGCCGTGACCATTTCCGGGATCTGTCAGCCGCTCCCTCTGGGCTTGGGTCCTCCGCTTGCGCTTGCCGGAGCCTGTTCGCGTAGACTGACCAGAGTCCGCGAATTCTCCGCTCCGAGCCAGTGCACACCACCCCGAACCCAGGTAAGGGAAAGTAGGAGCGAGCTTCTGACCCTGTGGGTCTGGACTTGAACCTGCAGTGACGTTGAGGCGAGGGCTTAGGCCGCGGGGCCCAGAGGCTGAGGGGGGCCAGGTCCCCCTGGCTGGCCCTCTAAAGGGCGGGGGATACTCACGCTCCGTAGGACCCGCCGAGCCCCTGGGTCCCCGTAAAGATCGTTTCTCTCAAAATTCTCGAGTGCCAAGAGTCCTGCATTGCCAGATTTAACGGCTCCTTCTCCCGCGTTTCCATAGCCCTGTGTGCACCTCTATTGTGGCCATTTATCAGTCTGTAAAACAAGTAAATGGAATAATCTCATCCTAATTGGGTGTCACGAGGGACCGTTCGTTTCTTTCTTTAGCCTCTGGAATAGGTCCCTGCACACAGCGTTTGTGGAACATTTGACTTCTATCTTTGGGCAGCCCTCAATCCTTCAGTTATTGGGGGACCCTTCTAAACTCGAGGAAAACCTTTTCCCGAGTTCCTTAAGATTCCCCCTCTCAAGTGCCGCAGTCCCCTAAGTCAAAATTGCTCATATTGGCTCCGTAGACCTTCGATGTAGCAGCACCTGTCACATTTCAACCCTCCGGACAGACTGCCAAAATTCTAATCCTGGCACCACCACTTCATTTGGATGACCCTGGGAAGATTGCAGTAAGAACATCTTAGGGTTTTCTGGAGAATCAGTGGGTGCTCTGGGGCAGAAACTATTAGCTATAAATATTAGCTATTATTACTGCTTCTGGGCATTCTCTGCATATTTATCTTCGCTTCCTCTCCTAAACCACCCTCTCTCCTCACTTGAAGACCAGAAAAGTGTCAGATTGACTTATTATCTTTGGCTCCAATCTGGTATTTAGTACGCTGCTGGGAACATGGTAGGCGCTTAAAAAATTGTGTCCTAGACTCTGATTATAAAGCCATCTGTTCTCATACCATGACTTTGGAGCCTTCTTTTATCTATCTGAACTCATTGCGTAAATTATCCTAGTTCTGTCCTCTTTTATCAATTTTATCTAACCTTTTGGTTTCACTGTAGGCGCTGGTTTTTTCAGGTATGTAAAAACAAAAGAGAGGATATCAGGAGGGTGGTTTTGCCCTGTTAGGGAGTGGGTGTAAACGGCTCCTTCCTAACAAAGGATTTAGAGAATTTCTGAGGTTAATTTATCTACTTATCACATTTAAGGAGGGGAAAGAGATCAATTAATTTTGATCTATTAGTTAACTAATCCTATGCTGAAACAAATTCTGCATAAAGAAGTTCAGAATGCTCTGCTGGTGAGGCTGGTGCCAGCAGTTGGAACCTGTCTCTGAACTTGTGGAGGGTGTGGTGACCTTATTGGAGTACCTGGTATTGCCAGGTTGGGTAATGAGAGCAATTAGAAACAGGGTGAATCACAGCCTTGAAAACTGACTCTAAACAGGGAACTGAAATTCCCACTTGTGCAAATACTTTCAAGCTCCAGGGCCAGGTTCAGAAGATAGATACCAACTGGAGTGTACTTCAGAGGATATTAACTGGTGTATTTTCTTGGGATGATTCAAAAGCACCTAGTCAAAGGAAGAAAGGGATCTAACTTATTGAGCATCTATTTTAAGTTAGGCTTTGTACCACATTCCTTCACGTTATTTCATTTAATCCTTGTACCAACAGCTTTGGGATGTCAGTGATATGTCTGATATGGCCATTTTACAGAAAAAAAAAAGTGAGATTTAGGTTCATTAAGTGACTTTCCCAAGGTCTCATAGCTAGTGTGTGTCAAAGCCAAGATTCAAACCAAGGTTCCCTTGGCTCCAGAGCCCGTGGCAAACCAAACATCAGAATGACTCTGTACTCAAAGTGACAGGTAAAGAAAGGAGTTTGAAGAGAGGAAGAATTCCTGGAATCATGCTATGTTATAAATCCTCTCTTTCTGTGCTGGACAATAAAAGGTCATTAGTAGAAGCTTTTTAAATTTAATGTCACCTTTTTGTCCCTTTTTTCCTCTCTATCCTCATTAAAACAGAGGTTTTCAGATTTCACTTAAATATTAATCTCAGTTTAGAAATTATAATTATTACTCTATGACAGAGAGTATCTTTTTGGTACAGGAAGCAAGCTGCTATTGTTATTCATTCACTGAGTTTCATGAATAAAGGCTGTGTTTACTGAGTGTCTTATATTTTTGACAAAAATATGAGTGTTATTTTGGCCTACAGACTTAAAATAGCCACATGACTGTGAAAAAATTATAGGTGTGAGAATGTGTCCAAATATGGGGTTTGAATAATAACAAAATTAGAAATGCAATTTTAGAAATAATTATGCCATTGTGTAAATGTTTACCTCTTTTGAAGGCTTTGTCACATTCCTTGTAAAACTGAATTGAAGAATGAGAAAACCTTTGTCTACAGCTCTCCTCTTTTATGTATACATGAAATATGTGCTTTTATTGCATATAGATTTCACGTTGAATTATTCATTTGCAGACCAATTTTGTTTTAGTTAACAAATGAGCTTATAAAGTGTGGCTTTTGAACTAAATTGCTTTTAATTAAGGAGATATTTGTGACATTACATGTTGAGTTACTGTAAGCAAAACCTGTTGTGGTAGGTACCTGATATCAAAGATAATCATGCATTAAGTCTGAAAGTTTGTTTTTTAAAAAACACAGCAAAGTAGCAGTCTCATTTGAATTTATTTAAAAATTTTTTTTTAAATTTTCAGTCAGTCTTTTTCTTTGTGAGTTGCAGTTTGGTTTCTAGAACATGCACAAGTTAAAAATTAATGACTTAAACGTCTTCACTCCTAGGATAAAATGTGAAACTCTGACATTTCTTGGCCAATTCAAGATATCAGATGTTTTATTCACTTATCTCCCTTCGACCTTTGGATTCCTTTTATAACAGTTAGCAGAGATATTTTTCCTGCTTTCTACTAAGGTTGACTTCTGCTTTGTCTGCTGAACTTTGTTCACGTCACAACATTCTGGTGGCCCTTCCATTCATTTCCTGCTTACATCAGAATTCCTGTCTCACATTTCAGTCTCCACCCTAGGTTAACATGACTTGTACTTAAGTGTATTGAAACTTCAGGTAGTTGTGAGAGTGCCTCTTGGAAATGATAAAATGGGGTGCTTTTTGAAAACTTTTCTCCTATTTCCGGTAATGATTGCTTTTTCAATGGATATAGATTTGGGTGCCTATAAAATAGAAAATTTTATTTGACTTTTTAAGTCAATGATGTTTCACAGATTCCTGCTTCAAAGATTAAAGAGTAATATAACAAACGCTTGTATACTCTTAGCCTGAATTTACCAGTTAACATTTTGCTACATTTGCTCTTCTATATTTCTTTGTTCTGAAGGACTGAAAAGAAGTTACAGATGACATCATGATGCTTCACCCCTAAACACTTCATCTTTATCTCCTAAGAGTTAGGATGTTCTCCTACCTGAGTGTAAACCATCATAGTTAAGAAATTGAAAATAATTCCACATCGTTATGTAATATGCAGCCCAAATTCAAAGTTTCCCTATTGTACATAATGTATCTTGTATAAATACAGACTATAGCCCTGGCTGGTGTGGCTCAGTGGAATGAGCACCAGCCTGTGAACCAAAAGGTCGCCAGTTTGATTCCCAGTAAGGTCATGTACCTGGGTTGCAGGCCACATCCCTGGTTAGGGGTGTAGAGGCAACCAATCAGTGTTTCTCTCTCACATCAATATTTCTCTCCCTTTCTTTCTCCTTCCCTTCCCCTCTCTCTAAAAATAAATAAATAAAATCTTTTTTAAAATAAATAAATAAAATACAGATTACAATCAAGATTCATATAGCAAAATTGATCTTCATAGTTCTTTTAATCTAGAATAGTCCCTGCCCCAAACTTGCCTTTTTCGAATAGTCCAGGCCAATTGTTTTATAGTATGGCATGTATTATGGGTGTTTTTTTTTATTTTATTTATTTATCTTTAGAGGGGAAGGGAAGGAGAGAGGGAGAGAAATATCAATGTGTAGTTGCCTCTCATGTACTCCCAACTGGGGACCTGGCCTGCAACCCAGGCATGCGCCCTGACTGGAAATTAAACCACGGTTGTTTGGTTCCCAGGCCTGCGCTCGATCCACTGAGCTACACCAGCCAAAGCTTTATATTATGGTTTTAATTGTTATTCCCCTTTTGTGTTCTTTAATTCCCGTATTTCCTATAAACTGGAAATTGGGTCTGGATCTTGTCTGGATTTAAATATGTTTGCCATAAATACTTCATAGCTAGGTTGGCCATGTTACCAGTTTACTTCAGGATAGTCCCGTGACCTATTGTCACAGCATAATTATTAATAGTGCCCCTTTTTGCACTCTTAAAAGCTGATAAATTAAGTGGTCACTACTTATAAATGATGATGTACACTTCATGTTGCCTCCCATCAGGAGGCCCCTCAGATTATATTGTTCCACTATTTATGATACCAAGTTTGATCACTCAGTTAAGGTGGTGACTGCCAGATTTTTTTTTATTGTGAAGGTATGTCTTTCCTTTTTAATTAATAAATGATCTGTAGGATAAACACTTGAAACTGTGAATATCCTGTACCCAGCAATCTTTAACCCATGGTTTTAGAGTCCCTTGAAGACCCTTGACAGAATAAATTATATATTTATGGTTAGAATGCTAGTTTTATCTAAATAATTAAGTTTTGATACTGAGATTGATTTAGTTATTATAGGAAAGTAATGTTTTATTTATCCCCAAACATTTCAAGATCCCCAGACAACTTAAATATTGGTTGCCTGCTATATTAAGTGCTTTTTGTTGCTCATTGTAGATTTCTATCCTTTGAAAACACTAAGAATAATGTCCCTGCATCAATTTTTACTTGAGCCAATCACCTGTCATGCCTGGAACAGGGATCGTACCCGTAAGTATGCTATTAATTTTGCACCTTTATTTTAGTATTTATAATACTTTTAGATGTAGGCACTTTTAAGATTGCATACCATATTTCGCCATGTATAATACGCACCCACATTTTGGCCCAAACTTTTGGGGGAAAATCTTTTGTTTTAATTCTTTAATTCAATTTTTTATTTATATTTAAATACTTTCTTTGTATTATAAAGGAATTTTAGCATTTATTTTTTAACATATTATGGTACAAGAAATTTTATGTAGCCCTGGCTGGTGCGGCTCAGTGGGTTGAGTGCTGGCCTGCAAACCAAAGCGTTGCCATTTCAATTCCCGGTCAGGGCGCATGACTGGGTTGTGGGCCAGGTCCCCAGTAGGGGGTGTGCAAGAGGAAACTACACACTGATGTATCTCTCCCTTTCCCCTCTCTCTAAAAATAATTAAATAAAATCTTTTAAAAAACAAACAAACTGAGGCCTGGAATATTAGGAGAACTTTCCAGTGGTTATACACCTAGTATAATGTCAGTTAATGTCAGAGCCATTGCTAGCAGCCAAGCCTTCTGGCTCCTTGTCCACTTCTTTTTCTAAACTACTAATAGACAGTTTATATCAGAGACATCTTTCAGTGCCCTAAGAATCTAGTGTCTGCAATGGTTTCTGTAATACCACACTAACCCAGCATTTAGTCAGAATTCTAGGACCTAGAAATAAGCTGTTTCAGAGAATATGGTTTATTCTTGAGGTACTAAGAGCAGTAGTAACTAGTATTTACTAGTTACTAGTATTTACTATTAACTAGTAGTTACTAGTATTTACTAGTTACTAGTATTTACTGTGTTACTCATAACAAGCTTGAGTTTTAGTTGTCTAGCACCAGCAAACTAGAAACGGATGTAGAAGACTCTTAGAAGTAGGCATAGTTGGCACAGTGACAGATAACATGACAAGGAGGAGATATAAAAAAATTTAGAAACAAGTGTAGTTTTAGACCCATGAGTTATTTATAAAAGTTTGAATTATATTCATTCTGTTTTTTAAAGAATAGCTTTATTAAGATACAGTTCACCGAACATAAAGTTTATCCTTTTTTTAAAATATACAATTAAGTGATTTTTTTTGTATATTCACAGAGTTATACAACAATCATCACTGTCTAGTTTCAGAATATTTTTATCACTCTAAAAAGTGATACCCATTAATGGTCACTTCTTTTCTCCTCAAAACTTCCAGCTGGTGGCAACTACTAATCTACTTTCTGCCTTCATGGATTTGCCTATTCTGAACATTTTGTATAAATGGGATCATAAAATATGTGACTTTTTGCATCTGGCTTTCACTGAGCATAATGTTTTTAAGGTTCATCCATGTTGTAGTTTTATTCCTTTTTATGGCTGAATAATATTGTATGGATATAACCTCATTTTGTTTATTTATCAGTTAGTGGATATTTGGATTGTTTATACTTTTTTGCTGTTGTGAATATTGCTAGTTTGAACATTCACATACAAGTTTTTGTGTTGACATGTGTTTTCACTTCTCTTGAGTGTATACCCAGGAGTTGAATTGCTGGGTCATACGGTAATTATATTGAACACTTTGAGGAACTGCCAAAATAGTTTGTGCCAAACAATTTTCCAGGCCTAATATTCCAGGCCTCAGTTTGTTTGTGGCAACAATTGTGCCAAAGGGCCACAACAATTTATATTCTTATTAGTAGAGGGTTCCAGTTTCTCCACATCCTTATCAACACTTGTTATTATCTGTTTTTTATTATAGCCCTATACCCTTTATTATCCTAGTGGGTATAAAGTAATATACCCTCTTATTGGCTTTTTGTATATCTTCTTTGGAGAAATGTATATCCAGATTTGGAGAAATTCACATCCTTTGCCCATTTTTAAAATTGGGTTGTCTTTTTATTGTTAAGTTATAAGAGTTCTTTTTTTAAAAATATATAATCTTTATTATATTTATATGTTCTGGATACAAGTTCCTTATCAGATATATGATTTGCAGAGTCTCCTATTCTGTAGAATATCTCCACTTTTTTGATAGTGTTCTTTGAAGCACAAAGTGTTTAATTTTGAAAATATCCAAATTTTTTTCTCTTGTTGCTTATACATTTACCGTTATATCTAATAAACCATTGCCTAACTCAAGGTCACAAAGATGTATACCAATGTTTCCTTGTAAGAGGTTCATAGTTTTAGCTCTTACATTTAGGTCTTGGATCCACTTGTGTTAATTTTTGTATATGATGTAAGGTAGGGACCCAACGTCATTCATCCTGTTGCATATAGATAGACAGTTGTCCCAACACCATTTGTTAAAGACTGTTCTCTCCCCATGCAGTTATCTTGTTACTCTTGTCGATAGTCAATTGAATGTAAGTTTATTGGACTCTCAATTTTGTTCCATTGATCTTTATGTTTATCCTAATGCTAGAACCACACTGTCTTGCTTCCTATAGCCTTGTGTAGTAAGTTTTGAAGTTGGGAAATATAAATTTCAACTTTATACTTCTTTCTCAATTGTTTTGGCTCTTCTGGGTCCCTTTCATTTTCATAGGAGTATTAAGATCAGCTTATTAATTTCTGTGAAGAAGCGAGCTGGGATTTTGAATCTGTAGAGTCACTATCTAAAAGATAGTTTAGACATGTTTCTCATATTTTTAAATAAATTTTTGGTACATAAACAGTATACACCAGGATATTGTCGAGTGAAAATCTAGGTATGAGCCTCTATATTGGGTATTGGGAAATGTGTTACATGCAAGATGATGAATTCAGAACTTCCTAGTTGAGTTTCATATATCTTCTATCTCCACTTTCCCCTCTAAAAATAGGTTTTTGAAATATTTCCAATTTTTAATAAGAATGCAAGTTGTTATTGCCCTCATTTAAACTACTTAATAAACTCTATATTAAGTTAGATTTTTTGTTATGCCACATTATTATGTGAAATTTACAATGTTTTCCAGGTTTAACTTTGGATTTGACTTTTGAAATCTCTGTATGTATCTTAGAAATATATAACTCTTTTCCCGAAAGCATTGAAAGTCTTAGGATTTTAGAGCTAGATGTTTATCTAGTTCCACAGTTCATCCGTAAAACAGTAGCTTTCCTAAGGAGGGGTGGGTAGGTAACATAATAGATGGGGAAACTATTAAAAAGATTAACCTAAAATTTTGGTCATAGATCCTAACTTTAATTTTAAGAAATTTTTGTATGGATCAACTAGAAAGGGAAATATCATTAATAAATTTAAAAATTAATCATGTGCATATATAGATATATGTATTCTTAATATTTTGGATTGGTCCAAGAGATTTCTCTTGAAAATAGAATTTTATTTTGTG
>PVKM010021397.1:0-22572 GCA_004027735.1 Carollia perspicillata
GAACAGATCAAAAAACTGTGGTACATTTACACAATGGAATTCTATGCAGCAGAGAGAAAGAAGGAGCTCCTACCCTTTGCAACAGCGTGGATGGAACTGGAAAGCATTATGCTAAGTGAAATAAGCTAGGTGGTGAAAGACAAATACCATATGATCTCACCTTTGACAGGAACCTAATCAACAAAATAAACAAGCAAGCAAAATATAACCAAAGACACTGAAATTGAGAACAGGCTGACAGTGACCAGAGCGGGGAGGGGAGGGAATTTTACAGGAAAAGGGTGAAGGGTTTGCAGGAACAATTGTAAAGGACACATGGACAATAACAAGGGAAGGTGGAAACAGGGGAGGGAGGTGGGGAGGGCTGGGGTGTTGGGCTGAGGTTGGGGGGAAGGCAGAAAACCATACTTGAACAACAATAAACAAAGTGTACATTATACACAGCAACAACAACAAAAAAGAAATATTTAGATATTCAAGGAGTAACAAAATGAGTCTGGACCGGCTGTAAAAGAGGCAGTAATGAAAGAGACTAAGACTCTTAGATTACTGATTTAGGATGCTTTTAAAAGCTTTATTTATCTTATCTCTTTTAACCTATGATACAAAACTTATTATATTGGCAAAGCTAGAATTTGGCCCTACAATCATCTAACTTCAAAGCACATGCTTTCAATTATTCTCCATAACCAGTAGACAGAATAGAGGAGGAAGAGAGTATTCGTGATGTTAGTTCAGATAAAGCATTAGGTTCTAGAAATGTGGAGCCTGGGATCGCTATGTATGGAATACACAGCTAGATCACATAATAGGCAATTAAATGATTGGAATTTTTTGAAAGATTTTATTTCATTTCTTTATTTTTTTAGAGAGAAGGGAAGGGAGAGGAAAGAGAGGGAGAGAAACATCAATGTGTGGTTGCCTCTCATGTGGCCCTTGCTGGGAACCTGGCCTATAACCCAGACATGTGCCCTGACTGGGAATCACACTGGTGACCCTTTGGTTCACAGCCCATGCTCAGTCCACTGAGCTACACCAGCCAGGGCGGAATTTTTAAATTTGATTGTATACTACATCCTCATATTATATTCTAGCTTATTGGAATTTACAGTGATGCCAATGAGAAACATTTATATATTAGGCCCAAATCTTAAAAGACCAGTGATAATGCAAGCAAGTTCCAGAACATATTGGGAAGTAGACTATAAAAAAGGTCCTATTATGCTTGTTATTAGTCATTTTTAACCATATTACATATTAACACTTCAGTACACTTCACAAAATAGCAATTTGGGCTTTTGTTCAACCACATTTACTAGAAAAGTGGGAACTGAATTAACTACAATCTAGAAAACAGATAGTGCAAAAAATTTCATGAATATTAATAGAAAACCAGACAAATGCAATATATTTGAGTTTGTATCACAAAATGTACAATTCATTCTTTTGTAGAATTGCTATTTCCAAAGAAGATAGATTGCTTCAGTCACTTTAAAAAATGTAAAATGTAAAACATTCATGGAAAAATGATAGGCTCAGATTATAAGAAACGTGATAGATTCCTTAATGAAGAAATTAGATTTTGAATAAAGTACTCCCTTTGGCAGCATCTTAACAAGATTATACTCAATGAATATGAATCATTAGTAAACTATAAAACAATAAATGTACACATCTAAATGAGAATGTGGGTTGCTATGGATTTGCTAAGAATTCCCGTGTCATTATTTTTGATTTTTTACCTTGTCCTTAAATTATTAATAGGGTGCCCATAGTCACTGTAAATTGTGTGCTTGATTCAAAACACATCAGTGTTTAATTTACTGAATGATATTTCATTAGTTCAGATGAGTTGAAAAGTGGCATTTCATTTTCTAAAACTGTATGGGACCATTAATCACATAGATACTTAAATTATAATTTAGGCTCAGTAAAGTTTCATTTTATCTGAATAAAGCTGAATAAACATCCAAAAAAAAAAAAACCCTAAAATTCATTTTACATCCAACTGACTTTTTCTGATTAGTGATGGTTTAAAATCCCCTCGTGCAAGATTAATCAAGGGCAATTTCTTTTTTCTTCATTTTTATTAAATGATATGAGATTATGTCTTATTCATATAGCTATTTTAATAAAGTAAACATTTTTAATGGTTTGGTTTATTTACTTTATTCTACTTTATTTTCAAATACCTGATGAACAAATTAAAACAATCAATGAATCAGTTGGGTACTATATATACAAAACTAAAATTTTTAATAGATCATTCATTTAGTCATCTGTATTGAATTCTTATTTTAAATGTCACTTACTTTATTTAAGTATTACTGTGATAGTTACTAAAGAAGAAAGCTTAACTTTTTTGGATAGGGATCTAACCTGTGTCAAGTGCTAAGAAGAGAGTAAAGTTTCTGCTGCTATCATTTCTGGAGCAATGGGAGTTTTCAAATATAGCAAACTGTCCTCTGTTAGGTGAACAGTAATCACAAAATCTATAAAGGTAGTTCTGGTCAGAGTCTCGATTGGTTGTGAAGCATATTAGAATCCAGTCATGTAACACATAATGACATTTTGGTGAATGATAGACTGAATGTATGAGGGGGGACCCTAAAAAACCTAGATTTATAAAAAATTTTGTATTCTGTGACAAGACAAAAAAAATGGCCAAAACGGAAGAACAGATCAAAGCTCCAGAAATAATACAACTAAGTGACCAAGAGATAGCCAACCTATCAGATACACATTTCAAAGCACTGGTGATCAGGGTGCTCACAGAACTGGTTGATTTTGGTCACAAGTTAGATGAAAAAATAAAGGCTACACTAAGTGAAATGAAGGAAAATGCACAGGGAACCAATAGTGATGAAAAGAAAACTGGGACTCAAATCAATGGAGTGCACCAGAAGGAAGAAAGAAACAACCAAACAGAAAAGAATGAAGAAACAAGAATTCAAAAGAATGAGGAGAGGCTTAGGAACCTCAAGGACATCTTTAAACATTCCACCATCTGAATTATAGGAGTACCAGAAGGGGAAGAGGAAGAGCAACAAGTGGAAAACTTATTTGAATGA
Organism: Carollia perspicillata; assembly: GCA_004027735.1. Classification (NCBI taxonomy): domain Eukaryota; kingdom Metazoa; phylum Chordata; class Mammalia; order Chiroptera; family Phyllostomidae; genus Carollia; species Carollia perspicillata. The sequence goes on from PVKM010021397.1 coordinate 3,072, forward strand.
ATAATAAAGGAGAACTCCCCCGATCTAGCAAAGGAAATCAACTTCCAGGAAATTCATGAAGCTCAGAGAGTCCCAAAGAAGTTGGACCCAAGGAGGAACACACCAAGGCACATCATCATTACATTACCCAAGGTTGAAATTAAGGAGAGAATCCTAGAAGCAGCAAGAGATAAGGAGGCAGTTTCCCACAAAGGAGTTCCCATCAGACTGTCAGCTGATTTCTCAAAAGAGACCTTGCAGGCAAGAAGGGGCTGGAAAGAAGTATTCCAAGTCATGAAAGGCAAGGACCTACATCCAAGATGGCTCTATCCAGCAAAGCTTTCATTTAGAATGGAAGGGCAGATAAAGTGCTTCTCAGATAAGGTCAAGTTAAAGGAGTTCATCATCATCAAGCCCTTATTTTATGAAATGTTGAAAGGACTTATCTAAGAAAAAGAAGATAAAAACCATGTATAGTAAAATGACAGCAAACTCACAATTATTAACAACCACACCTAAAACAAAAACAAACTAAGAAAACAACTAGAAGAAGAACACAACCACAGAAATGGAGATCACATGGAGTGATAGCAACAGGGGAGTAGTAGGAGGAGAGAAGGGGAAAAGGTACAGAGAATAAGTAACATAGATAGTAGGAAGAAAATAGAAAGGGGGAGGGCAAGAATAGTATGGGAAATGTAAAAGGTAAAGAACTTAAGAAACATGGACATGAACTAAAGGTGGAGAGTGTGGGTGGGAGAGGGTGTGCAAGGTGGAGGGTAATGAAGGGGAGGAATGGGACAACTGTAGTAGCATAATCAATAAAATATATTTAAAAATTTTTGTATTCTTACATGTTCAAACTTCAGTCACCTTCAAAATATTCTCCATTTGATGCAATACACCTATCAAAGCATTTTTTTCCATTGCTCAAAACAGTTTTTGATCTCATCAATTTCGATGCCTTTTAGTGCTTCTGCCAGTTTTTGTTTCACTTCTTCCATATTGGCAAAACATTTCCCTTTGAGGACTTTTTTCATTCAGAGAAACAAAAAAAAGTCTTTCAGAAAGAGATTGGGCGAATAGGGAGGGTGAGGCACCAGGGTCATGCTGTTTTTGCTCAAAAACTGCTGACCACTCAGTGCAGCGTGGGAAGGTGAGCTGTAAATCACTCGTCATGAAATGGGCAAATGCATTGAAACAGTCTTCAAACAAAATTCAATGAAGCCGAACACAGTCTCTCACAATAACTCTGTTGTTACACTGATACAATGTACTGGCCTAGTGGGGGAAGCCTGTACTACTATAAGGGGCTCCCCCTGTAGAAGATTATCCCATTAATTTTTTGGTTGCTCCCACTTGTATGACAATGGTCCCATAAGATTAAAATGGAGTGAAAAATTCCTATCACCCAGTAACCTTGTACCTTTCATAATGTCCTAGCACAGCACATATTAAGTTAAGAAGCTATACATGTTATTATGTTGGCAATATCCACAATGTGAAAAATTCAGCTGTGCCGAATTAGAAGTTAATGCTGAAAGAACACCTATTTCTGAATTCCTGATTTCCCCACTTCATGCTTGACTTTGTTCTTAGATGACCTCATTGCACTGGGACTAGGTGATGGGAAGAAGACATCCTCGAACGGCACTATGTCCAGCATTGTGGTTATCTGTAAGTTCTCCAGGGGAAACATTTTCTTTTCTCTATTGTTATTTAAGATTTTTGTCTTGATAGTATAATTTCAAAATTATACTATACAAAAAGGAAGGCTGGAAAAGAATCACTTCTCTTAAAAAATGATTTCATAAAGTTTACAGTTAGGTTGCAAATGTTTTCTCTTTGAAGATTTTTGGATAACAAACATTATTATGGAAACTGAAACAAAACAAAGAGATAATGTAGACATATGGTGTGATGAAACTTGCAAAGTTAATTTTTCTTAATTGGCAATTTTTAAAAATCAGATGTTTTAAATTAGAATTGGAAAACATTTTTAGTAAACTAATGATATTAGGGGAAGGTATTCTTTTTCAGTAACTGCTTTATCTTTGCAATTACCATAGTTTGCAAATTGGGAATTCAAACCTGCTATATTTAAGTCCAGTAAAAATTTGGGTATTTGTGCTAAAATCTGTGTTGTTTCTATTCCCTGCACTTGTTTTAACATGGTGTTATATGGAGATGCCTCAGAATTACTTGCGTTGCTATCGGAGAGGGGAGAGTTGATGGACGAAATTACTTAACTGCCATATGGATTTAAAATTGTTATTGGAGTGCCCTTTAATTTAATGGCGAGTGTGTATTTGGTAACTCATTGCTTTGAAAAATCAATCTTGTGAAAATTAATGAACTTCGAAAAATTGTTTTAAGCAACCCTGTAGGTAAAAATTTAAAATTTATAGTATTCAGCACATTATCTATTTTCTAATGTTACTTCAATGTATTTTCTAAGATTTTGAATTTGTTTCACAAATTTTATTTATCCTATTGTTAAAAATTTGTATTTTTTATTGGTTTCAGGTGTACAGCTTAGTGTTTAGATAATCATATACTTTACAAAGTTATCCCCTCAATATTTCCAGTACCCTGATGGCACTGTACATAGTTATTGCAATATTATTGACGGTATTTCCTATGCTTTACTAATTTACATCCCAGTGACTGTTTTGTAACTACTAATTTGTAGTTCTTAATCCCTTCATCTTTCAGCCAGTTCCACAACCACCCTCCCCTCTGGCAACCACCAGTCCACTCTCTGTGTCTACCAGTTTTTTAAAATTTTGTTTGTTTATTTTGTTCTTTGGATTCTACACGTAAGTTAAGTCATATGGTATTTGTCTCTCCTGCTAACTTATTTCTGAGCATAATACCCTGTATGTCCATTCATGCTGTTGCAAATGGCAGAATATCATTCTTTTTTATAGCTGAGTAATATTTTTGTGTGTAAATGTACCAACAGCTTTTTTATCCACTCATCTATTGATGGGCACGTGGTTTACTTCCATATTGTGGATATTGTAAATAACACTACAATGACCAGAGGGTGCATATATTCTTTTGAATTAGTGTTTTGGTTTTTTTCTGATAAATCCCCAGGTGTTTTACAAATTTTAATGTGGTACATAAATGGCATGAAATATATTAATTTATACTGCAGGGCAGGGATTTGAAACCTAAGGACTGAGAGCCAAATTTGTCTTGCATAAAAGTTTAATGAGACACAACCCTATCCATTTACTTCTGTATTGTCTATGGTGGCTCTAGAGCTACAACAGCAGAGTTGAGCAGCTGTGACATAGACTGTAATGACCCAAAAAGTCTGAAGTATTTACTATCTGACCCTTGTCAACTCCTGCCCTACAGCTCGGGTAAAGTTGTAATTGAACTTTCCTATGGTCTAGAACAAAAAAAAAAAAAAGGCTCAAGGCACCAGGCTGGGTGGATAGGAGGCAGCAAACTAACAAACAAACAAAACTGAAGTTTAAATAAAAATATTCATATCAAAATTTGGAATCAGATTTTGGTCCATGGAAATAAACATAGGAAATATTTAGAATAGACCCACGAGCAGGTCTTTATCTACATTTTAAGTTCAGTCATTGTCATTTACTAAGTGCATAGGTACTATATTTGTAATTCAAAATGACTAATGCCTTTAAGTTTTCTGGTCCCTTGCAGTTGGGGTGGTGACTAGTTTACTTCTTCCCTTTCAGATAGAAGGTAGAGGCTCTGATGATGCTGAGAGGGTCACATGAACCTGAAAAATCTGAAGCCAATTCCAGCCTGGATCTGTGTGTGTGTGTGTGTAATTTTGTGTGTGTATGAAAAACCACATTTCTCTTAAAAGGAGAATGTTGGCTAAAATAACTGCAGTTGTCAGGAAAATAAGAATCATGGTGTACACACATTCAAAAGTGGGCTGCAAATGGGGAAAATATATTCTGCTGTACTGAGGGTCTAAAAAGCAGGCTTCAATGTGGCTCATCAGTGAGCTAAAAAATAAGTGCTTTGTATGTAAAAAATGATAAGTGCTTTGCCCTTTAAAGAGGGAACACAAAAATATTGCTCTTTTAATATGTCCCGTAGCCTGCCCCGGCTGTGAGGATGAACAGAGATGGCACTAAAAATGATAAAGCAATAAATCATAAAGCTCCAAAGTTCCTTTTGTGTCACAGGTCTTACATGTTCAGAAAGCAATAGCAATCTTCAGTACATATCAATTTCCCTCCGTGGGATAGAAATTGAAGAAACTGTGAGAGAAAATACTGACTAGAAAGAAAAATGTTTTTGCCTCTCTTTTGCTTTCCTTACGTTGAAATCTCTGCAGTCCATATGCTAATTGGAGATCTTAATAGTTCTAACTATAAGTTGATATCTAAAGCAGAAAGGGAAAAAATGTGGGTTTGTATCTCAGCTGGAATCCAAAGTACACATAATTATTTCTTTTTGCCATGTTCAAAGAATTGTACCTTCTTTTCACTCTCTTCATGTGTTACCTGCCTTTTCTTTTCATGCATTTGAAACTCACCAACTCTCTTCTGAATAATTTTCTTTTAGTGTCTAAAATTCTAGCATAAGTGAGAAAATGTAAAAAGGTATTAGAAAAATCTGTCCTTTGGAAAGTTCATCAACATATAATTTAACATATTAATGATGATTGAGAGCAGAAATTTCCTTGTAATTATAAAAGCAAGAACTATAAGGTAGCAGGTCATTTTCTTGGTTATTGATGGACTGCACTTGGGGTTATTTGTAAGTTTAATGTGGATACCTGGTCAGAATCAGGAAATAACAGTAGTTACATGACTGTGAAAGATTCATGTAGACCTTTACATAAATGTTCCTGCAGTACTGACTTGTTCTTCCTTTAGTAACAGGTTTTATCTATTTGGTGTACAACTTCAGGAAATTAGCAGGAGGCTGAAAAATAAGCAATAAAGATATCCTGCTCTATTCCAAAAGCATTGAATTTCAGGGCTAATTTTTATGGTAGAGTCAGGACAATCTCTGTTAGATACTCATATAAACACGAGATGCATCCTTCTCTGTGGTGTTCAGAAAACTGACAACCGCAAGCCTTCTATGAGCAGCCAGGTAGAACCTAGGAAGGAGGTCCTCATCCATTCTGTCCATGCAGAGTATCCCCCCATGAAGCTCCCTCTTTACCTCTCCAGATGTGTTCCTTGTGACTGAATAGAAACCACAGTCCATGTACCACTTGAAGTGACCTTACAGGCTTCTCTTCATTTCTCCCTGGGCTTCTTTAAAAAATTTGTCCTTAATACATCTGTTTTTTTGTCACTGAACGCCTACCAGTTTATTTTTCCTGAGTTTTGCTTTCAAGCTTTTCTCAACGGACTTGCCTCCAGTTAATCAACACCTCCCTCGGGCTGCCCCACACAGCGCTATAATCAGCATCAATCATTTTTAAGTACCTCCACTCAACTTTCCTCATGTTGTACAATTTTCTTGTAAAACAGCTTCCAAAATAAAGTAGAGGGCCATATCTAGAGCCAGATTGCCTGGACTTGAGTCCTAGTTAACTGAGCAACCTTGGGCAAGTTATTTAACATTTCTATGCTCAATTTCTTCTTTAAATGGGGATGATTATAGCACTTTTTCTCACATGATTGTTATGATTAAATGAGATAAAAATTTGTGGTAGTGCTAGAGACATACCAGGTCTGTCTAAAAGGTATCCAGCCACGTAATATGAAAAATAGAGACATTTATTAAAGAAGATAAAAGATACAAGAAACATTGTACATGGGACAATGATGCCTCAGTCCCCTTCAAAGTAGGCACCTTGGAACCTAACACAATTCTCCCAATCACCATCAGCTACCCCATCATATTTTCCTGAACCTCATCAATGGTCTAAAATGTCTTCCCTTTTGCAGGTGATTTTAGTTTTGGGAAAATCCAGAAGTCACAGGGTGCTGAATCTAGGCTGTAGGAGGGCTGAGTCACCTGGGTGATTCATTGTTTTTCCAAAAATCTCAGTACAATACATGATGCATGAGTGGGTGAGTTGTTATAATGAAGCTGCCAGTCACCAGTTGCCCATAGCTGTAATCTTCTGAATCGTGTGAATAGTTTCCATGGAGGAATGTTTAAGCTTAGTGCAAAATTTGATTCATATTAGTTGCTCTACTCCCTCAGCCATTTGGAATATGATGGCCACACAAGCACACATGCTCACTCGGTGGCATCTACCACCCCCACCAGCTAGTACAGTACAGTCATCATTGTTCACACAGGTGCATTCCAGTCCACTCTCCTTGGCTGCCAGGTTACGTGGATATTAAGCAAATCATTCTTGTTGTATTAATAATGGCTGGACTTTTTCCAGACAGCCTGTACTAAATATTGTAATATATTTCACATGTATGACATAATGATTTGATGGATATATACATTGTGAAAGGATTCCCACCATTGAGTTAATTAACACATCTGTCACCTCATATATTCAACTTTTTTTCTTTTTTGGTGAGGATACAAGTTCTATTCTCAGCAAATTTCAAATATACAAAAAAGTGTTATCATCTACTATAGTTGCCATGTTATGTATTAGATCCTCATACCTTATTCATCTTAAAATGAAAGGTTTGTACCTTTTAATCAACCTCTCTTTATTTCTCCTACCTTCTGCACCCTTTACAACCACTATTCTACTCTGTCCCTATGAGTTCAATTTTTTCTTTCAATAATTCTACATATAAGTGATACTATACAGTATTGTCTTTCTCTTTATGGCTCATTTCACTTAGTATAATATCCTGCAGTTTCACCCATGTTGTATCAAATGGCAGGATTTCCAGTTTTTAAGGCTGAATAACATTCATATACATACGTTCATATATCACATTTTCTTGACTCATTCATCTGTCATACATTTACATTGTTTCCATTGCTTGGCTACTATGAATAATGCTGCAATGAACATAGGAGTGTAGATATCTCTTCACAATAGTGATTTCATTTCCTTGGGATAAGTACCCAGGAGTGGGAGTGCTGACCCATATGGTAGTTTTTTTGTGTGGCCCTACCAGTTTACGTTACTATCCACAGTGAACAGGTGTTCTTTTTCCTCCACATTCTTATTAATACAGTCTGCTGTTAAGCGTCATTTTTCTGAAAAGTTCACTTATTAAATTCTTCAGTTTTGTGATTCCTTTTAGGTACTGTTTATATATCCCATCTTTTTGTTGAAATTCTCATGTTGCTCTCCTGACCTTGGGGAGCATCTTTACGACCATTCTTTTGAACTCTTTACTGAGCAAATGACTTATCTGTGTTTCATTAAGATTGGTTTCTGGAGATTTATCTTGGTCTTTTGTTTGGAACACATTCCTTAGTTTTTCATTTATGGTATTTTCGGACTATAAGATGCACCTTTCCCCTCAGTTCCAAATTTGGGAGAAATAATGGTTGTGAATGCTGTTGTTGAGTTCTGTTTACATTTACATTGGTGAGATATTATGTCATTTATGTTATTAAATATTTTAACACATTTTTTGCTTCAAAAATTTTTTCCCCTATTTTCCTTCCCTAAAACCTAGGTGCATCTTATGGTCTGAAAAATATGGTACCTTGACTCTCTGTGTTGGTTTCTGCATGTTAGATGAAAAGGCCACCTCACACAGTGTTGACAGAGAGGCCTTGTTTAGGAAATGAATCTTGTTAATTAGCTTGGCTTGAGCTCCTGGTTTCTACAATAATTATGTGATTGTACAAGGTCTTTTTTTGTTCTTAGTGGTCTCCAGTGGCTGATAATGTGCCCATCGATGTCCCAAAGGAAAGGAGCATAGTCAACACCTAAGTCAGGCTGATTAGAAGCTGAACCCTCTGGCAACAGTTAATCCCCCACCTGCGAGAAACTGGGAGATGAGCATTTTGCCTACTCCTTGTGCTAAGTGAGCATGGGTGTATAGTCATGGGGTGGTGGTGCTCTTGTACCCATTTAAAAACTACTTCTTTGTATGCAATAGTCCTGTGGGATTCATGAATACTAGCCTGTTGGCTATCAGAGTAAGTTAATTTGGGGGGACCGTATCTCATTGGCAACTGTAAAAGCTGGGGTGCCATGTATGAATACCAGCTATTTCAAGAGAGATACTGTCAATGTGCTTTTATTGTTAGAGTGTGTTGGAGGGAAAAGGTGTCAGAAATGTCCTCCAGTTCTACTGGGCTATTTGGAGGATTGAACACAGTCCCTAGATGCATGAAAATTACAAGACTGACTCTCCCACAGTACCTTATAAAATAGGCAATCGAACCCCTTTCAGGAAGACTGGTAAATGGGCATTTTCACCTGCTCCCTCTGTGCTGACTCCAGGGGGTAGCTGTGACAAATTCTCACGTACCTGTTAAGAACTGCTTTTTTGGAAAACCTCCAAATATCTAACTTTACACCTAAAGGAACTACAAAAAGAAGAACAAATAAAGCCGAAGTTAGTAGAAGGGAGGAAATAAAGATTAGAGCAGTAATAAATAAAACAGGCTGAAAAAACAACAACAAAATCAGTGAAACTAAGAGCTGGTTCTTTGAAAACATAAACAAAACTGTCAAACCTTTAGTCAGACTCGTCAAGAAGAAAAAAAGAGAGGGCCCACATAAATAAAATGGAAGTAAAAGAGAAGTTATAACTGACACCAAAGAAACACAAAATATCATGGGAGACAGAACAACAACAAATTGGACAATCTAGAAGGAAGGAATAAATTCCTAGAAACACACAAATTTCCTAGACTGAAATAGAAATGGAAAGTCTGAATAGATCAGTTACTAGTAAGGAGATTGAATCAGTAATCAAAAGAACTCCCCCAAAACAAAATTACAATACAAGATGGCTTCACGGGTGATTTCTACTAAACATTCAAAAAAGATTTGTTACCTATTTTTCTCAAACTCTTCCAAAAAAAAACCACTTCCAGACTTATTTCAAAGGGTCAGCATTACCCTTATACCACAACTAAAGACACCACACACAGACACAGGTACTCATAGACATTATAGACCAATATCCATGAAGAACATGGATGCAAAAATCCTCAATAAGATATTAACAAACTGAATTCAACAATACATTAAAAAATCATATGCCACGATCAAGTGGAATTCAAGATTAGAAAAGCGATTCAACATATGTAAATCAATCAACATAATATACACAATAAAAATGAAAGATAAAAATCATATAATCATTTCAACAGATTCAGAAACAGCATTTGACAAAATTCAACATCCACTTATGACAAAAACTCTCAACAAATTCTGTACAGAGGGAACATACCTCAACATAATAATCCTATATATGACAAATCCACAATTAATACCACACTCAATGGTTAAAAAGCTGAAAGCTTTCCCTTTAAAATCAGGAAAAAGACAAGTATGCTTACTTGTCTTCCAATACTATTCAACATAGTATTGGAAACCTTAGACACAGCAATTGGGCACACATACAAAAAGATAAATAAAAGGCACTCAAATTGGAAAGTAAGAAGTAAAACTGTGAAGATTTGCAGATGACCAGATATTATATATAAAAAACTGTTACACTCCACCAGAAAACTCTTAGAACTAATAGATAAATTCAATAAAGTTGCTGGATACAAATTCAATATCAGAAATCTGCTTTTCAATATACTAGCAATGAACTATCAGAAAGAGAAAATGAGGAAACAATCCAATTTGTAATAGCATCAACCAGAATAAAATACCTAGGAATAAATTTTACCAAGGAGGTAAAAGCTCTAAAAACTATAAGGCATTGCTCTGGGCAGGTGGGTGGGTTGGTTGAAGTATAGTTCCATACACCAAGAGGTTGTGAGTTCGATCCCCTATCAGGGCACATATGGAAGGCAACCGATTGATGTTTCTCACATCAATGTTTCTCTCTCTCTCTTCCTTCCTCTCTTTCTAAAATCAATAAACACATTCTCAAGTGAGAAATAAAAATGAAAAAACCATAGGCATTGATAAAAGAAATTTAGGAAGAAACAAATGCAAAAATATTTCATGCTCATGGATCGGAAGAATTAATTTTGTAAAAATGTTTGTATTACTCAAAGCAATATGAGTAACCACAAGAGATCCTAAAAAGCTAAAGCAATCTTGAGAAAGAACAAAGCTGGAAGCATCATGCCCCCTGATTTCAAACCATATTATAGAACTATAATAATTAAATTGTATTGGTATTAAAATAAACACATAGATCAATGGAACAGACTAGAGAGCCTAGAATAAACCCATGAATAGATAGTCAATTAAACTGAGAAAAAAGAACCAAGTATATAAAATGGGGAAATGATAGCCTCTTGAACAAATTGTGGGAAAACTGGACAGCCACATGCAGAAGAATGAAAATGGATTACTATGTTACACCAATTACAAAAATTAACTCAAAATTGATTAAAGACTCAAATTTAGGACCTGAAACTGCAAAATTCCTAGAAGAAAATGTAGTAAGCTCTTAGGCATCAGTCTTGGCAGTGATTTTTTTTGGATTTGGCATCAAACCAAAGGAAACAAAAGAAAAAGAAACAAGCAGGACTATTTCAAACTAAAAAAGCTTATGTACAGGAAAGGAAACCATCAGCAAAATGAAAAGGCAGCCCGCTGAGTGAGAGAAAATACCTGCAAATCAAATATCTGATAAAGAGTTAATAGCCAAAATATATAAAGTACTCATAAAACTCAATCATAATGGAATATGATTCAGCCATGAAAAAGAATAAAATTTTGCCATTTTCCATAACATGGATGGACCTTGATAGTATTATGCTAAGTAAAATAGGTCAGAAAGAAAAAGACAAATACTGTATAATTTTACTAATCTATGGAATCTGAAAAACAACCCCCCAAACAAAACTAGGCCCATAGACACACATAATAGACCTGTGGCTGCCATGAAAGAGGGGGGTTGAAATGAGTGAAGGGTTTGTGGCATCATTCACAATAGCCAAGACATAGAAAACAAATAGATGCATTGCTAGACATTGTTGGTGAGAAGCTAATGCAGGCCAAATAAAAAAGATTAAATTCTAGTACAGTTCACACTGACTAAATACACGGTGGCTGATGTGCAAAAACTATATCAAACCCCATCTAAGTAAGACAACAAAAGCCTGGAACACTAGAGAAAGATCTTTCAAAGAAAGAAAAGGCCAGCTGTCACATTATTGTTCAGTGAAATGTTCACAGATTGTTTTCTTTCATTAGACACCTTAAAAATCCTTCCAAACTCATTTTTTTTTTTACTGGTATAAGAGCTCTTCATAAAACAGGTATTTTTCTCTTTAGCTTTTCTAAAATGTATGCTTCAACATTTGCTTGATAAGTAATTTATTTGTATAGCATTTACTATACATTTTTCTTTTTTCTAAAATTCTCTCATATCACATTTGTCACAGCTTTAAAAATAAGTATTCTATAGTCTAAAATTTAAAGAAAAGAAATGCATGAAGAAGATCAAGAAATCTAAACTGATTGTAAGATTAACAAAGTCATGGAGATGCAGAGCACAGGGACTACAGAGAATAATATTGCATCAGCTTTGTATGGTGACAGATGGTAACTAGACTCATTGTGGTAATCATTTCATAATGCATAGGAATGTCGAATCACTATGCTGTATACCAGAAACTAATACAATATTGTATGTCAATTATACCTCAATTAAAAAAACATCTGCATCTTTGTTTTCTATTGTCCTGTGAGTCTTATGGATGCAAGCCCTGTTGGATTCAGATCAAGAAATTTACGCTGAGGTTCTAGATGTATGGTGCAAAGCTTTTATTTCTGAGTGAGAAGCTTGGAGTTGGGTTCCCTCCCTCCCACTTTTTTTGTGCTATGGTGGGGGTGGGTTTTATGGTAAGGGTATGCATCAGCCTTTCCTACCCCCTTTGATAATGGGTACTTTCTCATTTCCCTGACACGTGGGAGGTGCTTGGCTAGTCTGATTTCTCAGAAGGAGTCACTCCATGTGTACTCAGTGTGTCCTAGGGAGAGGGTGAGCTCAGGAGCCTCTTGTGTAACTATTTTGGTCCCCTTAGTGACAAAGTTTCTTTTGTTTTGTTTTAAATTTAAGTTGGCCTAAGACAGTCCTATGACATAGGTGCTGAATAAAAATCTTTATAAATAATGATAGGAAATATTTCCACTTAACAACTTGGCAAATAAAAAGACTGAACACATCTAGTGCTGGTGAAGCTGTGGGGAAATCGACACTTGGTAGCAAGAGTATAATTGGTTCAGCCTTCATGTACAACATAAAATGTGTCACAATGAGGCTTAGTAATTGTTGTATAGGTATGCAGCATTTAAGAATGACCCCAGGTCTACAGTATACTCATTGCATGCCTTCCTGAGGAGCACAGAAACATCTAGATTGCTTATATGTTACACATAGGTCATGAGGAGCCAGGGTTGCTGCCTGCTGTTCACTTTGTTAGCCACCTCCCACCATTACCTCTGTGACACCTCACCTACAGAGGCTGGGTCTGATGCCGAGCTCAAAGTTGGGGTTCTCCTGGGTGCTTAAAGGTTCTGCCATAAATATGCCCATTATCCTATAGTTCCTCACTGTTTTTAAATAATTTATGGTACCACCTTCCTTCCTGAAGTTATGGTGTAGGAAGCAGAGGACCCTGGCAATCACTTCACTGATCTACTCCAAACCATCTTGTTAGGTAATCCTATACCAGCATGGTAGCCATGGGCTTCCTCTTCCTGCCACATCTTGAATTCTCTCTGCTTTAAACTTACAGTAAAAATCTTTCTGCTTTAGGCATGAAGTAAAAATCTAAGATCTACTTTGATAGGCCTGACTCTTGATATGTTCATGGGATCTACAGGAGTTTAGAATATCTGTCTCTCTCTTCCAAGATCATTTTGCTACAGAGTTGAGAAAGTCATTTAGAGCTGAAAACTGTTTAACTACTTTTGTTCTGGGTGAGATCTGGCCTCCTTTTCACTGGGCAAGAAGCATCAGTATTGGAGGTAGATGACTGAAAGGGAATTGAGAAAAAAATAAAAACAGATTGCTTTAATATCTTACCAGTATTGTCTCCTTATAATATAAAGGGGAACATGCAAAGCAAACTTATGGTTCCTTGTTATTTTTATACTCCAGGCATACACCTTGCCTTGTAGCCTCTGGACCTCGGGGGTTGTTGCATCAGTTGCACTAATGAGGCATGGGCTCAATTAGTTTTGTTTAAGAAAACTTCTCTGAAAATGTCATATTTCCACATTAAAAAATATTCCAAGTACTTCCAAGTGTCTTTCTCAGCCAAAAAATTACTTCTTACAACAACTGGAAAAATCACATCTTTCGTATTTTCCTTCCATGCTGTCCTTATAACTCCCATGATGCATGGGAAGTGTACTTCACAATAGTCCCTTTTTTAAACTTTTTCACTGGATGTATTGGGGTGACACTGGTTAATAAAATTATATAGGTTTCAGGTGTACAATATTATAATACATCATCTGTAAATTCTATCGTGTGTTCACCACCCCATGTCAAATCTCTTTCCATCACCATTTATATTCCCATTAATTAATAGAGAATTATGGTCATTGGTTAAATGATTTTGTTGGGTCTGCTTTTATTCACATTTGGATATGCCGAAGTTCTTTTATTATTGGCTTTCTGCCCATCAGTATTACCTCAAGACAATTCAAAGCAAAAGCTTTCTGCTTAAAAATGCCAAGAGAGCTACTATCAAAATGGCAGAGGGACGAGAAACTCTTCAGGGGGAATGTAAATTCACTTACAAGGTGAAACACTCATGTAAAGGTGAGTAACTGTACCCTGGCATGGTTCAACTCAGCTCAAATTTTAGCTGAATAATCCTGTGAAGGTCCATTTGCTACTTAATGTAGCTATGAAAACATATTGGCCCTTTGGTCTTCAACATTCACCATACATCACTTAGAGTACTGATTTTCTTTTTGTTCTTTATAGAAAAAGTTTATTTTTCTTGTTTTTACTGTTAATAGAGAATATTTTGAATGACATCTACTTTAAAAATATGATAGAACTTTATGGTGATAACATACGATTTACTGTGCCACACTGTTTTGTTGATTTAGCTTTCAGATGAACAAAAATATAAAAGGGAAAAGTAAACGATTTAGACTAGGTAGGACATATTACAAGTCAAGTGACAAATATATCTCCTGAAAATGTGAAATAAGGTGGTTGAGACTAAATTTAGACTTTTTAAACCCTATAGGGATCATCTGTGGGTAGAACATTGTGATAATCTTCAGCAGAAAAATTATGCTTCATTGTAATCAATCCAGTGGAAGAGGAGTTCCCTTCCTCAGCCGCCTCCCTCTGGGAGTACATAGGACACTCACAGGAACAAGCACTATTTTTATCCCAGCAAGTACTGGCAGCAGAGTGAAATCGTCTTTATGATTATGTGAGCATCCTTTGTCCACAGGTACTTAAAACTATTTTTAAAGTGGACTAAAAAGTGCCAAAGCCATATTATAGTAATCCAGATTCCATTTGTTAATGAAAATTCTACCTGATTTTTACTTTTGAACAAATGCAAAACATTTTCCAGGAGAATCTTAAAAAGGTGAATATAAATATTTTAGTATTGTTGACAGATTTTTTAAAATCTCCCATTTTGTCCTCAGAATACCTAAATTTTTTTATGATTGTCAAAACAAGGTATTAACAACAGTTAAATAGCACATATTTTAATATACTTATACATTCTAGAGATTTTAAATATAATTGATTCCATTAGTTCTCTGAGGTTGGAGATGAGACCTTGACCCTTCCATGCCTGCCTAGCAGTAAATAGTGACAGTCTGAAGATCTAGATCTCAGAGCTGAGCATAAAAGGAATCTAAGGGAAAGATTCTTAAAATGTGGTTTGATATCCTAACTTTTAAGAATAATTATCATCTATCATCTACCTATCAACTACCTATCTATCATCTATCACCTGTCTACCTGCCATCTGTCAATCATCTAAATCCACCCATCCATTTGGATTCACTAGAGGGACAATGTGGTCATCTCCATGAGCATCTTGCTGCGAGGTGAGAGGACACATGCTGGCTGGTGCCTACTCTCCCCTACATCTAAATTTAATTCTGGAGTATGAGTTTGGGTTGAAAGAGAGCTCAGAATACTATTTGAGCTTAAATAGTATTCTCTTTTTCTGCAAACAGAAAAGCAGCAGAATTTATTTCCTTTCCTATTACTGAAGAAAAAATGCCCCCTCTTAGGGGAGTTGTATATCCAAAAAGCTGCTTACGCTTCTTTAAAAACACAGAACAACTGAATTGTAAGCCCTGTCTTTTCTCCTTACAAACTTAAACGATCAAAGAAAGTCAGCATGTCACACATTGACATTTGCATTTGATTTGGTGCATATTTTCTTTCCCCATCACAATTTTTGTTGCCTGAAAAATGGTGTCTGTATTTACAGCCTCCAGATCCTCACCCAGGAATGAGGTATACAGTCTGTCAGGAGCTCGTGATTTCAGTGACGCTTTACATTTTCGATTCTCTTTGAAGGGCGCAGGGCAGAGATCAACCTTAGCTTGCTATTCACTGCGGATTTCTTTTTCCTCACAGTGAGCCATGCTGGGTGTTAATGATAACATGAGGTGCCTGCCTCAGATCCCGTGACCCCAACACTGAGGGCATTTCACCTAATGGCTTTTTTCCATCTCATTATTCTACATTTAAAATTAACCAAGCATTAAAATGAAGCACCTCTTTCTGCTGGTAAAGATGTTTTCCAGTTGCCATCTCTAATTTTAAAGTAGGTTATTATCTTAAAAACCAATATAAAATTGTGGTGCTGATATTATAAACTATTCGAGGGGGAGGGGTAACCATGCAAACATTCCACTATGGGATCAGAGATTGTTAAGTAAGGATGGTCTTCAGGCAGAGACCGAGGAACACCAACACAACAAAACAAAACAAGCACAAAAACGAATCATACCAACATGCAGTAGGGAAAAGGGTAAATGAGAGAGAATCTTTACAAAAATGACGACTGAAAAGATGCTTAGATTTTGAAGTGAATGCTTTTCAAAAGACACACTTGATGAGCATTCAGAACCCAGGCAGGAAAATGCCTGACAAAACAAGAAGTGTTGTCAATTTGAGATAAATTTTAACATGTGAGATGCGAAGTTTAGTTACATAACTCAAAAAGTCATTATAAGGATTAGATTACTTACATTTATGAAATCTTTAGCATAGTGCAGTAAACATCACAGTATACTATAATGTCATAAACATTATATACATTCCCTTTTATTATTTTTATCTCAGTTGGTCCTTGCACAAACCTATGAAGTAGATAGTGCTATTATTCCCTTTTCATGTGTGTCTCCAAAGGTCATGTCATTTGCTTGGAAAAACTATATGTTCCCACTGAAGGGTCTTAGTAGTTGACCACCCTTCTCTGGCCAATGGTTTGGGTTGCAAGAGAAGCTGGTCTTCTCAGATGTGCTTTTCCTTGATTCTGAATTTTATTTTAAAAAATTATTTATTTTTTTGGAGAGACAGGAAGGGACAGAGAAAGGGGAAGAAAAACATCTATCACTCTCAACTAGGGACCTGGCCTACAACCCAGGCATGTACCCTGACTGGGAATTGAACCAGTGACCTTTCAGTTCATAGGCCGGTTCTCAACCCACTGAGCCTCACCAGTCAGGGCTGATTTTGAATTTTAAATAGTAATGAGAACTTTTGGAATTTGAACACTGTGTGCTGAGAGAGTGACCCAGATCCCTGGGACAAACCCTGCTTTCTGTGCTTTCTGAGCCTGGTTGTTGAGCTTTTAATTCTTAAGCTACCCCATACCTTTCCAGTACATTCTGTGTCCACTGTGACTTTGGTTCTGCATTGCCCTCTGCTTGGTGAGGGGCTGGCATGCAATGGAGGAAGGAAACTGAATGTGTCGTGCCACAGTTGGCTCTGCTGTGGCCTCTGCTGAGCGGGCCTGGGGAAAAGCTCAGGTAGTAGAATCCCCTGTCTTGGGAAAGGGAGAAATGGCTCTAGGACAAAAGTGACACTTGACTTTCTTGCACAGTCTGAGAAGAGAGAGACTGGGGAGCTGGATGAAAGAAGGTGTAGGGACTAGACAAACAAACAAACAAACATATATATATCTGTATCTCAAAAAACTATATATATGTGTATGTATGTATATACACACACATACACACACACACACAGAGTGTAGTGATAGCCAGAGGAAAAAGGGGGGATAGGTGGAGGTGGGCAAAGGGGGGCAAATGGGGATGAAAAGAGACTTTGCTTGGGGCGATGGGCACACGATGCAGTGTGCAGGTGATGTTTTATTGATTTGTACACTTGAAGCATGTATGGTTTTGCAAACCAATGGCACCACAATAAATTCAATAAAAATAAAATAGAAGAATAAGATCATGTTATTAAAGGTGACTCAAACTTTTTTCCTCCGATTATTTCGTGTCATCAAAGTAACAATTCCCTGCAGGGTCCGATGCATTTGAGTGTCTATGTTTACTTATGACTTTCTTTGCATATTTTTAAGAGACTAAGCATTCTGTTTGTAAATCTGTACTTCATTTTTTTTTATTGAGCCCAAATATCATTCACTATTTAAGGGAAGGGACAAGGCATTATTCTGCCCATCACAGCCTGCCACATTCTATCTTTGCTCTGAGTATTTAAGATGATCTCTGATTATTTCCCACAAGGTGTAGTTACCTTCCATACCTAAGCACCTGCCTTTCTGCCCCATCCTCCATGTGTCTGCTTATGCTGTTTTCCCCACTTGAATGCTCTCCCTCTTCTACTTCATCTTATAAAGTCCTACACCTTCAAGTTTCAAGGGCCCTTCTTTCCGTGCATGCCAATCCAATCTGATTTCTCTCTGAATTCCCACTGCTCTTAAAATCAGTGCCTCACATTATAGTAATTATTTCATATGTGAATGTTTAAACTCCTACTGAAATGGTAAGATTCAGGTAAACAGTGATGAATTATTTTCCTCCTATATTTAATTATCAAAGGTTTAAACATACAAAGAAAAGTGAAAGAATTTCTTGGTCTGAACAGTCATATGCCCACCTGGACCCTTCAATTAACATATTTGCTTCATCATGTATATATCCCTCCATTTACCCCTCAATCCATCCATCATCTTACCATATTTTTTGTGATACTCTGAAAGTAATCTGCATAAATGAGTCCCATTTTACCCCCAATACTTCAGCATATCTGTCACTAATTAGAGTCATTATTTTTACCGGCATTTTTTTTGTAATTAAATTTCTATACTCCATAGCACCCTGTAGAGTAGTGACCATATCATAGAACATCAATTTATTCCCATTGGGTTAAATTAGACACCATTTTGAAATCATTACAAACTAAAGGTGTGGAAGCCTGATAAATGGTTTCTGGAACAGCAGAGGCATAGAGAAGTAGGTGTGTTTTATGAGTTTGCAGAAGAAACCAACCTATGTGTAACTTGTACTAGCCCAACTTGTGATCTGTCAAGTATATTCTAGGGGAATCATCAGGCAAAGTTTCACGAGTCAGACAGGCCACCACCACCTGAGTGTCTGAAGTACTAACATGCATCCTGTTGTACTGTGTGCTTAAAAAGCAAGACAGGGACGCTAGTTTACTTAAAGATATACATTGAAATAGGTGATAAAATAGTAAAAAAGGCAAAGACAGGGCTTGTTTCTAGCAGCCTGTAACTGTCTGTTTCACTGTACCCTGTTGGGTGGAAGCTCGACTCCTTTACAGGACAGCACCCACTCCACACAGACCATCTGGGCTCAGGCAGATGGATCTGGAAGAAGGCTGCTCTAAACCCGTGTAGTTTCTGAAATCTTATGAGGACAAAGGTACAGTGCTCCTCAGATTTGGTAGCACCCTTTAAAACATGTTATTATAGTAACTATTATTTACCCAAAGTCTTCCCTTTATTGATATAGTTTATTCATATCGATATCCACATCCACATCTATATGTATATTTATATCTGGGTACATTCCCTTGTTTTTCAATGACAGGCTCTTTCTTGGGCATGTATCTCTGGTCATCCTGTCTTTGAAGAGTCTTCTTCCAACCCCTTCATTTAAAAGGAATGCCCACTCTCCCCATTACACTCTATCTCTGCACTCTATTTCACCCGAAATCACAGTTACTATGTATTAATACTTCTTAACTTACATCGTACGTTTTCACTTTAGTAGGCTAAAACTTTTTGATGGCAGAACCATATTTTCCCCTTCTCCTGCATAATTAGAGGTTATTAGAGTACCTGATCCATAGTAGACACCTAATTAAAGTGTGCTAAATTGTATATATTGAAAATACATGAATAGGGAACAAATTTGTTCCAGTGTTATTCCAAATGCCCTTGCTGTGTTTGATTCGTACTTAGCCCTTCCCCTTCTCCATTTCCTAACCCTTGTTTCTCTCCTGGCCCTTGGACTGGGGGGTGCACCCAGAAC
>PVKM010021398.1:0-22615 GCA_004027735.1 Carollia perspicillata
GCAGTTTTATAGCTTCTTTAGCTATCTGACTCAAAATAAGCCCTCAGAGTTCTTTGTTATCTATTGTTTGACCCTTACTGCCTGACAATAATTAATGAGCTTTACCTGTACTTCTGTGCACAATGAACCCAATAAAAGCCCATTGAGGAAAAGGCTCTTCGCCCTTCTTCTTTGAGAGATCTACCACCTTTCCTCCCCAAGCAGATCATGTCTGGGTAGCATTATTTTCATCTGTGGTGGCTGGGGGTGGGGTGGGGAGGGTGCTATACAGGCAGAGCCTACAATTGACTATTTGATAAACTAAATATATATAATTATGTCTCTATTATAAACTTCAGATCAGTTAGAATCAAATGTTTTAAAAATTAACATTACCTTGAAGATGTAGCTAATGAGGCAGTTCTTTTGATAAAGAAAATAAAAATTACAACAGAAATATTATTTATGAGATTAACTTAAAATAAATATTCTGAATTAAAACAAAAATCCCATCAAATAAAAGTAAAGAAAACAACAAACCAAGGCAAATGTATAACATGCATGACAAAGGACTTATCTTTTGTTTTGCTTATTCTTTGTTTTTTAAAGATTTTATTTATTTATTTTTAGACAGAAGGCAAGGGAGAAAGACAGGGAGAGAAACGTCACTGTGTGGTTGCACTCAAGTGCCCCCGCTGGGGATCTGGCCTGCAACCCAGGCATGTGCCCTTGACTGGGAATAGAACCAGTGACCCTTTGGTTCACAGGCTGGTGCTCAATCCACTAAGCCACACCAGCCAGGGCATGTTTCATAAACTTCATGTTACAAGAACTCTTACCAATCAATAAGAAAAAAATAACCCTGCCAATAAGAGCTATGATAAAGAAATGAAAGAGAAAATTAACAAAGGAAGAAATTTAATAGCCTGTATACATATGAAAAATGAATACTATTGGTGGAGAAACACTAAACAAAGAATTAAATGACATTAGAGTCAGGACATGTTAACTGTGTAGAGAAATAGTCACTCTAAAATACTTTTCCTAGGATATAAATCAATACCATCTTTCTATGGGGCAATTTGGCAACAGGTATCAATAATCTAAGGAACATTTATTCTATTTGATTCAATAACTTGATTTCCATAAATTTATTCTACATAAAAAGATTCCAAACATGAACACAGTATTATGCATAAATTATTTTCATCCAAGGTATAATGTTAGAAAATTTAAAACATATAGTTCAATAATGTAGAATATAAATCACAATATTCACCTACAAGAATAATACAGTGAAGACATTTACATGCATGTTTTGAAAATATATTTTCTCACCTGAAATAGTCACATGAAACGTGAGGGGAAATCTTGTTATATACAACATAACCCACAAATATACATGTATGCCAAAGATGTGCCAGCTGCAACCCAAAGGCCAAATGGCCCATGCCTATATTTATACATCAAGTTATGCTGGCACAGTCACACCCATTGGTTTATGTATTGTCTATGGCTGCTTTCCAGCTACAAGGGCCGAGTTGATTAGTTGTGACCAAAACCATCTGCCTGGAAAGCATAAAATATTTATCATCTGGCCCTTGACAAAAAAAGTGTGCCAATTTCTAGCCTCTCCATACAAAAATACTGGAAACAAATAAATAATACCTAAAAAGTAATTATTTCTGGTAAATTATTGTTAGAAATTTTAAATGATTTTTCTTTCTTATATTTTTGATACAAAAATTTTAATGATACATCATATTGCAAAAATCTGGCCACACAACAGTAGATCAGCATCATGGTGGACATATTTCAAATATAAAAATCATTTTCTCTGGATGGAATTATGGGTGATATGCATGTCTTTATGACTTTTTCCCTGCATATTTAATTTATTACAATGTCCATATGTTGCTTGTATAGTCAGAAAATATTTAAACATACAGTTAAAGGAAGAGCCAGAAATTTCTAATTTTTGTTTTCTCCCTGATTTCTAAGGCATTTTGGTATTATGTTTAACATCTTTTCAATTTTTACAATATGGGAAGAAACTTTCTGGAAGACTTTAATGATAGGGATTTTCAATGTTACTAACTTGAATTCAAGTCATTAATTAATGCAAACATCTGGCCTCAGTTATCTGCAGTTTAAATCATACATCAAAAGATAAATCCAAGCATGAAAATATATTTTAAAAAGGCCAGTGGTTACTTACCTCGTGTGCTGTGTTCTGTTTTTTGGAACAAATACATTTACCCATGAGCACTCCATACCCTCTCATAACTGCCTATTCCAACATCACATACCGATTCAGATCATCCAGTTTTAGAATCAGATGAAAAACACCCTTTGTGATCTCATAAGACTTGCCAGGCATAATTTTGTAATTCAATTAAAATAGCTCAAAAACAAAAATACCCACCCATGTTGCACATATATATGAAAGAAAGCCTTGCATAAATGACTAGCCATCTATATCAGCAATATATTAAAAGTTAGCAAGTTGAAGAGGGAGAACAAAATGAGAACACCATACCCACAGGGAAATGGGATGTTACAGCAAGGACACGTGTCTCATCACCTGCTCCAGCCCGAAGCCCAAAATGTAGCCTCTGCCTCAACCCTCACTGTCTGTGTTTGAGAAAGAATGCCTGTGGGGGCTGGGTTCATCCCCAACCCATGGAAACCCCCATTCACAAGTTCAATACACTGCTATGCCCAGGACTAGACATCTTTCCCTGAGACCTTCCCCACACTGTGGGATTTACATGGATTTCATGGCTGGCATGGAAGTTTAGGAGAAACACCTGAATCCATCAGTGACCAGATTGTAGTCTTAGATTCTCTGAGATGAGCTTCTGCTGTCTGGAAAGCCAAGTGCTCCTTCTTCCGCTCATGGCATTCCCAAAGTCCAGTGTGGATGCTGGCTCAGAGCTGGCTCTTCTGCACCATTGGACTATCACCTTGGGTATACTTTTATCCCCCTTCTCCTTGTCCCCGTGTAGTTCTTTGGTGGGATATACCTTATGTTCTTAATTTCTGAGAAATTGATTTAATGATAACTCTTCAGAAAAAAGCGAAACTAAGAAAAACATAGCCATATTTAATGTTCTCATCAACTGAAATGTATTTATTGGACATCAGGGAAATAAGACAAAGGTGGCTTGTAGTGTCAATTTCTTCTTAGTTTAAATTAGACTGGGACTGTTAGATGATCTCTGGCACTGGTTCCTGATAACTTAGAGCAGTTTCATCAGCTTATTTGGACTGGGATTTCTAATGTCACTGGTATTCCTATCTGATCATTATTATTCTCTTGTATGATGCAGTTGCATGCCAAAGACCAATAATCTTTGGGACCTAAGTGGCCTAGGAAATTACTCACAATTCTCTCTGGAACAGCAGGAAAAGTCTGTGAGGAAGCCTGGGAACTGGCTGGAGAGGATTCTTCATTGTCCTTGACTGGCATCCAGTCTTCCTGCTTCAGAGTCCTAGAATGTCCCTGTAGGCACTGAGACTGTACCCATGCAAACTGAGGCTCAGTCACTTGGCACCTTTGATTCTCATGACTCAACAATTTGTGTTGAAGGAAATGGGATTTTATTAACCGTGTTCCTAGCTTGTGGACGCTGAGAGCACTCCTGCTCAGAGCTGTCTCTCCCACGAGACCCAGAATTTTCCTTGCTTCCTAAAAGGCTGCAAGCCAAAACCATGCCCAGAAGTTCCCGATATCCTTATAGGCCCACCAGACAGTCATGCAAACAGATCTCCATCCTCTCTATAATGTGCGCTTGTGGGTTTCAGAGTCACCATCCTCTCGAAGCAGCTCTCTCCTTCAAGGTCTAGGGTGTGTTGTTCTCAGTCTCCATGTAGCAGTCCAGGAAACTCTGTGCTATGTTACATTATCCCAGGGGGTGGGACCCAGGGATACAGGTGTCTCTGCAGGGAACCCTGCCCCCAGGAGTGGGCTCTCATCCATGCAGTGTCTAGCTCCTGGTGGGCCCTGCATCTCCTGGTCCCACAAGCACTCCCATCCATGCAGAAAGTAGGGCCAGAGACCCAAAATGTCCAAGTGCCAAAAGCCCAGAGGGAGAGAGCTTGCACCAAACTCCAAAGTCCCGTACCAAGAGTCCCCATACCAAGAGAGTGACTTGTCGGTACGTCCTTCAGGAAAGCAGAATTCTGCAGCTCAGCATTCCTGGTCAAAGTTCAGTTCCAAGTACCTCTCATGAGTCTGGGTGGCCAGGCAAGCCCCAGCAGTTCCATCAGCTACGTCTCCATCTTCTTCAGGCAAACTTCCAGGCGGACCCCCTGACCTTGTGGCAGCCTGACCTTCAGACCTTCCACTCCAATTTTAAATGCTCGGCTCAGAGCTTCCTGCATGATCTAACACTGGGTTCTTCCTATGGTGCTTTAGTATCTGACACCCTCTCGGCTACGTCACAAACAGCTGCAGGCTCTCACAGTCACATACACAGTTCTGCAGTTTCTGATCTATATCTTCCTTCAGGAAAGCATGGGTTGCTAACCTGCCTTTGTTACATAATAATGTACCTCAAAGCTGTACTCTTCACTCTGTGGGCATTCCCTACCACGCCCCCTCCTGTCTCCCTGCAGGGTTTGGGGCAATGCTGGGGCTCCCCCCTCTCAGGGGACCCATGTTTTGCATCCCAACAAGAAGACCTTTCCTGCTGGCTCCTGACAAACTCTGGGGCCACTCCATCCACAGACAAGGCCAGAGAGAGTGAGGTAAGAAAAAAGAAGCCAGAGCACACTGTCTCATCAGCCCACACCTGAAAGTGGAGAGTGCAGCACAAAAATATGTGCACCCCGAGCCTTTGGTCCAGGCAGAGTGGGACTGTCCTGGCCATGCTTAGTGTCAAGGCACTGCTTAGCCTCTGAAATCCAGAAGGAGCAGGGCCACTCACCACAGCTCCCCACTCTCTATGCAAGCTTGGAGCTCAATTTTTCACCTGTGAGACAGGAGTGCTCCTTAGTCATGACAATTCTAAAGGAGGCTATTTCAAAGACAATGAAATGCAAACTGCAAAGGGCTAATTCCTTGTATGAATGCATTCCCAAGTTTATAGATCATCCTATGAGTACACTGAAAGCATGAGTCATAAAGGAAGAAATGCATAATGAAAGAGTTAGTCCCTGCATTTAAAAATGAGGTCACCTTGAATTCTATGTCAAGGTAAACAAGAGGACTTTCAATCTCAATTAATAAGTATTCAGATTCTAGTCATTAATCCAGTATCTCCAGTCTGACTGGATATAGATAAATAAAGAATCAGAATTGCCAGACCAAAAGCATGTCAGCAGGTCTATTAATACTTTTCATTATACAAGTCATTCATTCCGTGAAACTATTTTCAGTTTCTTAAACTAAAATATACGCGATGCAACCTGATTATTACCTTTTTTCTTTCTTTATTTTCTGATATAGGATAGGTTTGAAAAGCAAAACAGAGTAATTTGTTTTATAAAATCAGAGATCGAACAGTTTCTTTATCATTGTAGGGTGATACAGGAATTCATAAGTAATTATATTTTAGTAACATTTCCCTGATTGTATTGATATCCTTTTTGTCATCAACCTGTCTTGATTCCTCAAATCTGCCTGAAATATTTGATTTGCACATGCCATTGCAATAAACTTGACTGGAGGAAACGGGGAGAGAGAGGAGGAGAAAGAGGAGGAAACCGAGAAAAGAATGCACTCTGTCTTTTCAAGGAGAATAACTTTTTCTCATCCTGTTTCATCCAGGTTAAGCAAAGGGTAATGTCCAAAAATAATATGAATAGAACAGATATTCCGCATCCAAATCTGTAAACACATGCTAATATAGTCCCAGCCAGCTCTAGCTCATAGATGATCTAAAAACAATATTTTAAATTGGCACTTAAAAATACTGTTAGAAAGAAAAATGTCTTGGCTCCTTCATCCCTCCGTCTTTCCTCCCTTCCTGCCTGCCTTTTTTCTTTGATTTCTTGCTCTTGAGCTTTTCTTTTTTCTTATAAAAATGCAGTGCAGAAGTGGTAAATCTTCACTTTTCTCCACAGTAAAGTAGACTGAATCCCGACTCCTGGACACGAACCTGGGGTGAACATAGACATGATAATAGAATCCTGATGGTAGTTTTCCACTGTAATAGCTAAAATTTTCCCATGACCTCTACTCTTACTTAGAATCAATAGTTTAATGGATATAAACTACCCATTGCATTGAGTCCATGCAGAAATAAATATATTAGGAATTATTCGTTCCTAAAATCTAACAGTCAGTATTCAAATACATATGCTGGAAATAAATTATCCATAGATTCAAATAAGAAATAAGCATTTATTCCTGATCATCCTTTCTTCCTTTTCTTTTATTATTATCTATATAAATTTGTAATATCCTAAAGAACCATAAATATGTATAAGTATGTCTTTATTATCAGATCAAGCGGAGATTACAACACTCTTGTTATATGAACCTCCTATGATTTCGTCTGGGATATATAAAGAACATAAAAGAAATACGATCAATACCCAATGTTTCACAGTCTAAATATCTTAGAAGTCTGGACACATTCTATTATGAGATGTTATCTTTTTAAAAATAATTTCTCTAGACTCTTATCAAAGTAAAATATTTTATAAATTCAGTATACATTTCCTGAGAATCAATACATTTTAGCTGTTTTAAAATGTTCATTTTGCTGTTTAAAGCATTTAAGTTTTTTCAAAGTAGCAATGAAATAAAGGAAATATTTACCAAACCCTTTAATTAAATAAAAGGTGTCATGCATTGGAAAACATTTCTTGCCAAGTTATATATTCTTGCAACTAAGAAATTCTTAGACCTAAATTTTTAAAGAATAGCTATGTCCCTCTTGATGAATTAAATATATATAAAGAAAAGCCTTTGTTATGATTTGAAAAAAATTCTAAGATGTTGAGCTAGCATGGGTTTTTTTTTAAAAGTCTACAAAAATGTTGTGGATCATTTTCAATATTTGAATTCTAAAAGACAGTGCTAAGGATGGATTGTCATTTACCTATGTTTAGGCTTTTAATTTAAGAAGAGGTATTGGATTGGTTGTATGTTTTAAACCAACCTACTTGTGAGTCAGCACAACAATGTTTTCCTCCTGTTCACATTTAATCACAGATGCTGCACAAATTTAATTTTCCCAAGAAGTACTAACTTGGCAGAATTCCGTCCCTGTTACAGGTTTGTAGTAGCTCTTGTAGATCATGGTCTATGCTAACTCAAAATGTCACTTGCATCTTCAAACAAAAAATAAGGTGCTTTGAACTGAATTCCTTCCCAAACTGACATCCCTGCTGCTCTTGGCCCCAGGGATTCATCTCCTGTGGGAATCAATCACAGTGTCACACAGAGAATGATGTGGCCCAGAGGTTATTCTGGTCAGAGCCCTGCCTATCAATCTGAAATGAGATGCGGAGAAAACAGCTTTTAATTGTCTAGCAGCATATAGTTAAAAGGACTGCAAGGCCCAGAGACTGGCAACATTTAGGTGGGAAACATGAAAATTTCTGAAGCCCAGTTCTGATTCGACAATATGTCTAAAAATATCCTCAGCCCCTATTGTGTTCCGGGCCCTGTGGCTAGGGGATATTCCTGCTCAAAGAACTTAAATTCTGATGATAAAATCTGACAGTTGCCAGGTTAAGTCAGAGAAATTTCAGACTGGGCTTTAACAGAGCAACGATGTGATGTATGGGACCACGTATGGGAATATAGGAAGCCATCCTGACTGGAGGCAATGGTGGGGGAGGCAAAAAGGAAAGTGTAGCATTGGCCTGAGGTCTGGAGTATGATCTGACCTACAGGAAGCAGTGGAGCCCCACAGAGGCCCAGTGCGAGGCTGCTCAGACACGGATGTTTACCATGAGGATCAGGGTAAAACAGAGATAAGAGAGGAAAATAGATTGGTGCCAGATTAAAGAAGACCTCACTTGTCATTCTAAGGAATATAAACTTGGTAAAAAATGAGAAAACATCTAGTATTTTTTTTTCTGCAAAGAAGACATAGTTGCTTCAATGCCCCAGACACTGCACAAAGTATCTTATATACAATATTAATTTGAACCTTAGGAAAATCCAATCAGGCAGAGATATATTTTATTGACAAGAAATCTGAGTCTCAAATTCAATAGCATAACTGGGGCAGCCACTGTTGGTTGCCTGTTTTCATATGGATTTCCAAATCTTCTCCTTGCTCATCTCCATGCCAGGAGCTTCCAAAACTAGAAATTCTCTTGCCCACCTGCTTTGAAGGCTAGTGGTGCCCATGGGACAGTGTTCTAGCCAGTGAAACATAAGGAGAAGTCTGCTAGGAGGCTTTCACTAAAGCTTGGAATTGCTTATTTAAAATAAAAAATAATCCAGGCCCTGCTGGCACTGCTTCTACCTGTTTGTTCTCACCTGCCATGTGGAGATCATGCTTCTAGATGAGAAAACCCTGTGATGCCACACGACCTCTAAGTGCACTACCAGTGAGGCAGGAGACAAACCCCGGCCAGCATCCAGTGTCCTGGTTACCAAGAAATGCCTTGTACCACCTAGCAGGGGCCACACGAGCACACCCTAGCTGTAGGTGACTGCTGTTTCACCTTTGCTTTATTATCATGCTATTATAATAAATTAGCATTGTGGTTTGGCCCTTGAGTGAGCAGTCAAGGACGATTGTGGAAAATCACATGAACAGAAGTTTAAAAGTTGTATAATCACTTGTGTATCCTCCATAAAAAGCCTGCCAAATGAAACAAAGGAATTCAGAATAAAACGACCCCCTATCAAGCCTGCACCATTTTGGCAGAAGGGGACCATTCTCTGGACAGAGGTAGCCCACTCCTATATCTTAAGAAGTGTGATTTTCTTAATAAATCCCTCTTGCTTCACTTTGTGCAGTCTGTTCAATTCTTTGTCCATGACCACCAAGAGCCTGGACCACTTACGTCTCCATCTGCAGCACCAGGAAGGATATCCCTAAGGTCATGGGGCAGGAGGATTTACAGACTGAACTAACATGCTTGAAACACACGAGAGTTACATAAACCTAAAACCTACAATGAGTAGCAAGAGGAAAGTGAAAAGGTAGAGAGGGATTTCCTAGCTTCTGTATTAGGGTACTATACTTACCTAGCCTCTCTCTCTGCTACATCAGCCTTCCTGCTGAACTGGTGTGTTATAGCACCAGAGTTTAAGGTAAGCAAGGGGTTCTACAAACAGGGTGTCTGGAGCAAACACATGCTGCTCAATTACAGTGACGCAGTGGCACCCCTAACTACAGCATCACTCACCAGTCCATGGGCAAAGGGTGTGTGGGATGAGAATGAATCACCAACAACATAGCTTTCAAACCAGAGGTGATGCTATCTATACTTTGCATATTTAAGATTTATGTGGTCTCTCTTTCTCTTTCTATATGTGACATTGTTCTATGTTTTGCACCAATACATTAATGTTTCACTTATTCTATATCAAATGGATCTTATGGATTATAACTTAAAATCTATACAGTTTATGATTTCTGCCTGTGACTCACAAGTTACTTTCTTGAAATCTATACTTGAGATTTCTTACAAGTAACATCTATCCATTTTCTTTTTTTGTACTTTGTAGAATTAAATATATTATATTAACTCAGTACATATTCTTCACTGCACTAAGTAACAAGGCAGTTTTCCACTAACCATGAAGCTACAGGCATTACAAGTAGAGAAAAACCTCTTAGGATATAGTGGTTAGACAGAGACTGTGTCCTTAACACTCTGCAATTGAACCAAAGACAGGGATTATGTACCTCCAGACTTTTGCCAAGGTGCAAAACAAAGCCTCCTATTCAATTAAGCCACTAGTCATATGGCATTTCATGTGCATTTAAATACTTTCTGATCAGACTCCTTCTCACCATTCACTCAACAAATATTTCAGGACCTGTCATATATCTGACACTATCTAAGAAACTCAGGATGGAACAATAGAAGTAGTCTCTGTTGCCATGAATCTTACTTTCTAGTAAAAGGAGAAATACAATTTTAAGAAAGTTTAATTTTAGATTTCTGATTTTGGCCATGATGAAGTAACTGCTTCTCAACCTGCTGCCTTCCTGTAGTGAACTAGAAAACTCAACAAAACATGTAAAATTTAGTGTTCTGTCATGAGAAAAAAAAAAGTCTGTGCAAGACTGTCATCCCTGAGGGAAGGAACGTAAATGCCAGGGGCTGACAATCAATGCTGCTTTCTACCTGGAAACACTTTTCAGACCACGGTGCCAGAGGAGGAAGTCCAGATGAGCCCAGCTGAATGGCTAAGCTCAGAAAATAGGCATAAACATTTGAGGAGGCTGGGTCAGGTTAAATTTGCCTGGCAGAGTACCAGAAATGAGAGATCTATACAAGCAAAAAAAAAAAAAAAAAAAAGAGGTCTAGATTTCTTTAAATGGGTCTCTGAGGTGAATACAGTGATATTCACCAAAGCCAGGGAAAGAATAACCACCAAGGAAGAATAACTGCAGGATAACTTTAAATTGAACCACTGATAGATCTTGCACAGGGTGGGGAATTGTTGGTGTTCCAGTCAACAAGCGAGAAGAGACCTCTTTGATTCACCAGGGCATTCATTACAGACCTAAAAATGATTATATCTTTGTAGTAAAGATAAACTAGTACAAGGTTAAAATCTGTTCTAAACCCACCTAAACAAAACTTAAAACTGTCTTTGAAAATACTTTCTTTGGCATGTAAATTAACTGCTTGCTGAAAGAAAGCCCAACAGTGTTTAAGGAAAACATCATAATCTTGATACTCAACAGTGTAACAATATTTACAAAGTTCAGCAACCAATCAAATACTAGCAGTCATGAAAAGATGCAGAAAAATGTGATCCATCATCAAAGGAAAAAAACTGTCAATAGAAACAGACCTATAATTGACTGAAATAATCAATTTTATAAAGAAATTTAAAACAGACATAAATACATTTGTGGATTTAAATGAGATTATAAAGATGAGTTGAAAAACTAAAAAAAAAAAGAACCAAATGAAACATCTAAGGCTAAAAATTATAATATCTAAAATTAAAATTCATTGAATGAGTTTAACAAGAGGTGAAGCATAAAGTCAGTAAATTTATAAACAAAATATTAGAAACCTTCTAAATAGAAGAACAGAAAGAAAAATAGCTAAAAAAATGAACACAGTCCCAATGATAGATGGCACATTACCAAGCCTTCTAATATGAATATAAGAAGAGTTAGAGAAATGGAAGGGGCAGATAAAAATATTTAAATAAACATTCGCTGATTATTTTCAATATTTGGTTAAAATACCCATCTACAAATGCAAGAAACTTAACAAACACTAACTAGAATAAAAAATTAAATCACACCAAGACACATTTTAATCAATTTACTAAAAATTATAAAAATAAAATCTTAAATATTTCATATCGATGTTTAAAAATAAACTACATCCCTGATTTTTTATCAAAAACATTGCAATCCAGAATATATTGGAACAACTTTAAAACAAGTTCTTCATGATGAAAGAAAATAACAGGTGGAAAATCAGATGTCTACAAGGGAATATATATAGCCACAGAGGTGGTAACACTTTTCAGTCCAGAAAATCTATTGCCACAAGGACTTTTCATAAGGAGCCAATACAGATGGTAATCCTGACACTGTTAGAGCCAATGGGGAAATTCTGTTCATTAGTCATCACATGACTACACATGCCACTATTCACTACTACATCTCAAATGAGAATACATCTCATAATCATTCATAAAAAACAACACACTATTTCTATTATCCACATAAATTCATGATGTGGCATGTGTCTAGCAGTCAAGCTGACTAGATGGTCAATATTTTTTAATTTATTTTATTGATTATGCTATTACAGTTGTCCCATCTTTCCTTCCCTTTATTCCCCTCCACCCTTCACCCCCCTTCCCACCCACATCCCCCCACTTAGTTCATGACTATGATTCATACATACAAGTTCTTTGGCTTCTCCATTTCCTATACTATTCTTAACCTCCACCTGTCTATTTTGTTTCTACCATTTATGCTTCTTATTCCCTGTAACTTTTCCCCCATTCTACCCCTTCCCCTTCCCCGCTGATAACCCTCCATGTGACGTCTATTTTTGTGGTTCTGTTCCTGTTCTAGTTGTTTGTTTAGTTCATTTTTGTTTAGGTTCAGTTGTTGATAGTTGTGAGTTTGTTGTCATTTTTGTTCATATTTCTGGTCATCTTTTTCCTAGATAAGTCCCTATAACATTGCATATAATAAGGGCTTGGTGGTGATGAACTCCTTTAACTTAACCTTATCTGGGAAGCACTTTATCTGCCCTTCAATTCTAAATAAAAGCTTTGCTGGATAGACTAATCTTAGATGGGGATCCTTGCCTATCATGACTTGGAATACTTCTTTCCAGCCCCTTATTGACTGCGAGGTTTCTTTTGAGAAATCAGCTGATAGTCTAATGGCAACCCCTTTGTAGGTAACCGTCTCCTTTTCTGTTGTTGCTTTTAAGATTCTCTCCTTATCTTTAATCTTGGACAATGAAATTAATGATGTGCTTTGGTATGTGATTTCTTGAGTCCAACTTCTTTGGGACTCTCTGAGCTTCCTGGACTTCCTGGAAGTCTATTTCCTTTGCCAGATTAGGGAAATTCTCCATCATTATTTTTTTTAAATAAGTTTTCAATTTCTTGCTCTTCCTCTTCTCCTTCTGGCACCCCTATGATTCAGATGCTGGAATGTATAAAGTTGTCCCAGAGGTTCCTAAGCCCCTCCTCACTTTTTTGAATTACTGTTTTTTTCCATTCTGTTTTGGTTCAATGTTTATATCTTCCTTCTGCCCCAAACCTTAGATTTGAGTCCTGGTTTCCTTCCCTTTACTGTTGGTTCCCTGTATATTTTCCTTTATTTCACTTTGCATAGCGTTCACTTTTTCCTCTATTTTGCAACCATACTCAAGCATTTCTGTGAGCATCCTGATTACCAGTGTTTTGAACCCTGCAACTGATAGGCCAGCTAATTCATTGCTTAGTTTTATTTTTAGAGCTTTGATCTGTTCTTTCATTTGGGCCATATTTTTTTTTTTTTTTTTGTCTAGGCATGCCTGTTACATTCTAAGAGGCAGAGCCTTAGGTATTTGCCATGGCAGAGCAATCCATGCCACTGTGTCACAGCATTCTATGTGAGGGAGGGGACCAAAAGAGAACAATCCTGCTTGTTCGGCTCTTGGTGGGCTTTCAGTCACTTCTCCACTTCCTACAAGCAAATTGGGCCCTTCTGGTGCTGATTCCTGAGTGGGTAGTTTTGTATACATTCTAGGACCCTGTGGGTCTCTCCAAAGAACTCCCCAATGAGACTGGGAGTTTCTCCTGCTGCTGCAATTCCCACAGGTTTTTACTGCCAGAGGTATTGAGGCTTTATTTCCCCATGCTGGAACCCTGGGTTGTACAGTCTGTCTTGCTCCCCAGTTTTTCCTCCTGATTTATCCACACAAAAATGTAGGACCATCCAGCAGCTGCCTTGTCATGTGTCCTCTTCACCCTGGCTGCCCATCTCAGCCTCTCCTACCAGTCTAGAGGAATGTTTCTTCTTTAACTCCTTGGTTGTCGGAATTCCATACAGTTTGATTTTCTGGCAGTTCTGGTTGTTTTTTTATTGTTAAATTTGTGTTGTTCTTCTTTTGGTTGTACGGGGAGGCATAGTGTATCTACCTACACCTTCCTATTGGTTGGAAGTCAGGATGGTCAATATTTTAAGAGTGTGATAATCTGAGAGCATGTGGCAGCAAGGAGAAACATGAGATAAAGTTACTTGGTCATGTACTCAATTGTCTTTCTGTGTTTTCCAGTGTGTTAAGCAATACTTTTCATTCTTACCAAGCCTAACTCAAAGGATACTTTGCAGTTCTCCACATTGTATTGTTTGCTACTCCCACCTCAAATAACTCTTAATTCAGAGAAAATTACTTGGGCACAAAATTCTTATCTCTTTTTTTTTGACTATTTATTTATTTATTTGTGATTTATTTTTTAATTTTTATTTTAGTTGTTCAAGTACAGTTTTCTGTCTTTCACTCCCATCTCAGTCCATCCCCCGCAATGCTCCCCACCTCCCTCCCATTTCTACCCCCCTTAGTTTTTGACCATATGTCCTTTATATTTGTTCCTGTGACCCTTCCCCTTTTCCCCTGAAATTTCATCCCCTCTCCCCTCTAGTTACTCTCAGCCTGTTTTCTATTTCAATGTCTTTGGTTATATTTTGCTTGCTTGTTTGTTTTGTTCCTTAGGTTCCTGGTAAAGGTGAGATCATATGGTATTTGTCTTTCACCACCTGGCTTATTTCCCTTAGCATAATGCTTTCCAGTTCCATCCGTGCTGTTGCATAGGGTAGGAGCTCCTTCTTTCTTTCTGCCACATAGAATTCCATTGTGTACATGTACCATAGTTTTTTGATCCATTCATTTACTGATGGGCATCTAGGTTGCTTCCAGCACTTGGCTATTGTAAATTGTGCTGCTACTATGGAAAACAGTATGGAACTTTCTTATACAACTAAAAATGGATGTGCCTTTTGACCCAGAAATTCCACAATTCTTATCTTAAGTAAGGTGAAATCATATTTTCTCATTACAGTAACTTGAGTTAAAAATCTGTTAAAACTCAAGTTATTGTGAAAAAAGCATTTAAGTTTCTGATGCAAATCAACTATGAGAACAACATTTTTTACCTGTTTACTGGATTAAGAATAAACTATCATATATTGACATAATTCAATAAGCAAATTTTGGTATGTTTGTTTCTGAATGAAAGAAACTCCCAACTTTGCAATGGATTTTACTCAAATAACCAGAAACTGATAGAAACTTCTGGAAAAAAATTGTAGTCTCCAGTGTATAAATACAATCTCAGAAAAATGAACATCTATGGTTTTTGTTAACGAAGATCTTCTGAGGAAAGACTTTCCTATCAGAAATGTCTGTGAAATTAAGATTAATATGATGTGTTCACCAATGTTTAAACATTTAAAAGAAAAAATTATTTTAATCTAATAATTAAAAATAATTATTAGAAAATTATTTTGAGGATAAGGTCTAAGTTTAAACATTTTGTTTTTGAAAAAGATATTTTCTCACAAAAAAATGCTATTCAGGGAATAAAAAAATAAATTCCATCACGGAAGTTTTCTGTATATTTTTCAGAGCATAACAGTTTGGATGAAATAAGTATTCTCTTCACCTTGCTATATTGCGAGTGTTCCATTGTTCTGTTGTTTATTCCAGAGAAAGTGTGTGCCATGCCTCTGCTGTGAAAAACATATCTCTATGGTGTACGTAAAAGTCTTAGCAACATTGCTTTCTTTCTTGGAGCATGATTAAAGCTGGTAACAGTTCACAGGAATTACTGAATTTAATTTAAATATTTTTGTTTTAGTTTGTTTTAAGAGTATGTTCTTGCCTTGCAGAGAAAACACATCAGGAAAACATAGGATCTGGGAAGCTTCCCCTGTTTTCTGCACATTGTCCTCTCTCATTTGAAGCAAGCAGGAGGAGAGTGTTAAAAGACACAGCCCATAGAGGCTGATGTTTAAAAATAGCTCTGACATGGTGTTGTTTCTTTTTTTTTTTAACACAGCACTTATTTTACCTGGAAGACCTCTGACTGTACTATAAAAATTTCAGTTCCAGAAAAATCTCTGAACCTCAGCCACATATTTTTCTGAACTTCACAGCCACTCTTCTAACCTCCTTTTTTTTCCTTTGGCATTTACCTACCCTCATCATTTCCAAAAAAACTGAGTCAACAGAAAGAAGTACTATTTCAAAATGTAATTGGGGTGGGGGGGATCAACAACTATAGTAGTTGAGTAACCAGAGATTACTTTTAGAAAAGACTTTATTCTAAGTATTTCTAGTTGCATAGAAGAAAGGGGGGAAGGTAACTATAATAGAAGTGAGTTTCAGGAAAGGGAAAACTGTTTTTCTCTGACAGTGAAGTACACAGCTCAAAGAAAATTCTGTGGGAGGAAAGTTTCATTCTTTAAACCATTTGCTTCTACAGCTATGAATTGTAGCAGTATTGAGCAGAAACAACCTAAGAGTTTTAAAAACCTAGTTAAATACACTGAAAATTAAATATTGAGTAATGGAATTTTTTTTCCCTTGGTATAATCCTCAACCACTAAAGTAAAAAACAAACAAAAACAAAAAACCACCTTTTTTCTTAACTTTCTTTTCTTTATTTTTTCCAAACATGCAGTTTAAAAATTTATAAACTTATAAAAATTTAATCCAATATTTATAAAAGTGTTTTGAATATTTTGCGTGCAAAGATCTAAATCCTCCATGTAAGTAGAAATAATTTATTAACTTATTCTTCTTTAAAGTAGATTTGAAAAAAACACTCAGGGTAGCCCAGAAGTATTAAGGGAAAGATATTTTTCACTTATCAAAAACAGTCAGAGGCATTTTCTGGAGTTCTACCTTTTTATATGTAACTCTAAACCAAGAGAGATAAAAGGTCTAGCTAATTACTAAAATTTCTTCCAGTGCTCCAGCTTTATGGTTAAAGGCATTTAATTCATTCATTATTAATTGCCGCAGATGAAGTCTTCTGTTGTTGTCCTGCGTACTGTACGAGTGCTTGCTTAAACTGTAGCTGCACCATCTCTTTGATAGGTAACCCTGGGAAAGTCCATTAACTTCTTCAAGCCCTGGTGTCACCTATAAATTGGAATGGATACGTTAAGAACAATGCCTACCTTATAGGGTTGCTGTAATGGTGATGTGGTGATGGAATGAAATAATGCAAATTCTCGGGCATGTAAAGTGTTCGCTCCATTACTTACTAGTGAAAGAAGATCTCCTAGTTGGGTGTTTTCAAGAGTATGAAGAATTTTTTAATAGTGATACTCAAAATGAATGAGGTTTTTGTGACTATGAAAATGATATTGTGGGTTAATAAGTAAAGGAGAGCAATGGGAAAGAGGAGAAACATAAAAAAAGCAAATTAGCCAACCTCATGTGAATCCCTAAAGCTTTCCTCCATGAGTTGACCACTTTATTGCAAAGCACAAACATGAAAGTTAGAGTTGTTTGATACTGTTTGGTACTGGTTATAGAGGAAAGTAAGAGCATTTAAATGTTCTTTGTAATCATGGAAATTATCAACAGCCTTTCTAGTTCTTGCAAACCTCTTCAGGTACAGCTTTCTCTAAAGTCACAGAAAGCATACAGTGCTTTTGTTTATGCAAAAGGACTCAATTCATTGAGTGGAAATACCTGCATGTACACTTGTGTATATATACTTGTGAATCTTTACATGTCCTCCGAATATGATGACCAAGTGGTAATAACGGCTGCAAACACAGAGCTGAGAGCCCTGATTCAGTCATAAGAGTGTAGCTCAAGGTTCAATCAATATATGACCCTTCTAGACATTTAGTCACTCATAGTCAAAGAAAATGCCAAAGCATAACAAAAAATAGGATAATAGTTTGAAGGATTTTGTTCAAATAGATGCTGATTTATATTCATTTAAACAGACAGTTAGTAGTACCCAGGAAAATGACTATGCCAAAGGATCTACCTGTCATTCTTAATCTGAGCACAAAGATAATTTTCAAAATGTCACACTGCACGTCCTTAAAATGGGCCACATCTCTTGGTAATTGAATAGCACATGAGATGTTTGAAGAATGTCTTCAAAAAGTATGTAACAGCACATTCAACTAGCCCTTGTGATCTGCTGCTGGTTAGTTTCTAACATGAGTGCATCCAAGTGAGAGTGGGTCTGCAACAGGAAGAAAGCTAATTAAACACTTTCAAGTCACATTATTGAAAATGAAGCCATCTGGTTGATTGTCACAGTGGGCATTACAGAGTACTCAGCATCTCTCAAAATGTAGTGAGGGAAACATAGGATAAAAAAATGCCAGACTTAACATCCAAACACTTTTCTATCCATTTGACATGTAAGGAGGAAGTTTATTACCTGAACTGAACATCATTTTTTAAAAAAGTAATCCATAGCTTTGAATAAATCTATGGTTTGTACATCTTTGTAACAGATGGGAAGCTCTTTTTTATGAAGAATACTGTTCTTTGAAAGAGGCTTGACTAGAGCACTCAATACACAAAATGCTCCTTCTGCGTGTGGATCTTGCAGTTAAAATGTTCAGCTGAGATATCTTATCAACTCGAACTTTCAAATCTGCTAATATCTTAGTTAAGCTCCTTAGTTTCTGAGCATTAAAAAGTGTACTAAAAGATATTTTAAATAGAACGTAGAGTTTTGAAGGAGGCAGGAGAATATTTTTGAGGCTAAGCTATCAAGACTGTGCCTAAATTTTTCAGTACCAGCCCAATGAGGACACTCCCACAGCTGTGCTCTACAGGTTTCTAAGCTGCTGCAGTTACCAGCCTCCCACAACATAACTTTGGACTCCTAGCCCCCAAAAGCTGGGGCTCCAGCTGCAAAAGGATTCCTCAGAAGACCTTTGCATCAGATTGTTCGTTTCAAAATGGAAATCTCAGGAAGGAGCTCTGGTCGACCAAGCTCAGTTTATGCACCAGCAGCGGAAATGGTAGCTATACACATTGGCACCTGCATCGGGGAGCTGAGTCATCTAAGTCTGGAAATTTCCTAGAGACAGTCTAAAAGATGCTGCGGACAGGAAAATATGATCCTATAGTTAAAGGAATCACATGATTCATCACTTCTGAGAGTAAGAGAAGGTGTTATTGAATACCATGCTTTGCTGTGTATAATGCGCTCTTATGTTTTTGTGCACATTATACATTGGATAGTATACCCATTAGTATACTCATAGTACATGATAGTTATGTCCATGTGTATCCTTATTTTTTGCTCAGAAATTTGGGCAAGAAAGTGTATTATACACAGCAAAATATGGGCAATTGCACCAGGAAAAGAGGTGTAAACAAAAATGTAAACTGCATCACTCTAAATAGATGTTGTCATCTTGTTATGGTGACAAAGTTTTCAGGCCTGAGCTATGTTCTCCTGCCATGAAATCTGTCATCTTGGCTGAGCTGCTCCCAGGTAAGAGACAACATCTCCACAGGCTGCTGTGCGAAGCCAGTAGAACTCCTGGCTACCACCAGGTATGGTGCCAAAAGGCCTCACACAATGATCCAGGCTATCACTGGGATAGTAGGCCTGGCTCTGTCATATCTGCTGAACTTATTTGCCAAGCTCTCCAAAATAATGAAAAGTATATTAATTAAATACCCTTTTACAGATGCCAGATAAAGCTGTTTTTCTGTCTAAATTAAATTATAGAGCTAATCCAGCGTATAGCTCAACCAAAAGTGGAAGTATTTATATTTCTATAGTAATTGATTATCTTCTATTTGGATAAGTAAGTTAGTTATAAATGGAACAGATTTGGGAGTAACCATGACTAGTGGTCAACAGATGATGCTTTCTTGTAACCACGAACAACACCACCACAACATCAACACAAGCTGGTGTGAGAAGCAGATTTCTGCATTGTTAGAAAGTTCTTTAGTTAACTTGGATGTTTTAAACACAATGCAGAATCTTTTTTAAAAATTTTATTTTATGAAATTTATGTAAATTTGTTTTATTTTCTAACTTATTCTACTATAAAAATTACTGTGTAGATGTCCATGAAGTCCCTAATGTTGCTTTCCAATTTTATTGTTTTGTTTTCATTTTAAGAAACATCTACTGGGTGCCTACTCTGTCAAATATTTTAGTTTCTGGGAATAAAGTAGTGAATATCGCACAGTCCTTGACATTGAGACATTTATAGTCTGTTGGGGAGATGAACACATCGAGTGTGCATTGTAACATCATAGGTAATTTGACTTTAAATTGATTATTCAACCACACTCATAAAATAAAACTTTTGGGGAGAAAGCACACATATTTTAAACTATATGGACAAAAGATGGAAAACACTGCTACATTATATCTTTATTCCTAATGCTTGCATATAATAATTATAAATACAGAGATACATAAAAATAGCTATCATTCTTTGTTATTTTTTTAAATAAAATTACTTACCCCCCCCCCTGCATTTTGAAACTGCAGATGTGGCCATTGCTGTGGAGGATTTATGGTCTTTTGTAACCTGTTAAAGTCACTACCCCTAACTGTTCACAGACCCAGACGCCCACTGCCGTAGTCAGTGAGGACTGAGATTAGTCTTCACCAGGGCCAATTACTCTCTCTGCCCAGCTGAAATGCTGTAGAAACAAACTGAATTACTAAGAATTTTTCTGCTAATTCGAAAAAAGTTTGAGTGCAAAAAGAAAAAGAAAGATAATGAATGGTGGGCCTTGAAGGTTTGACTGATAAAAAACAATTTTCTTTAAGAATCTTGAAATTTAACATGACTGTAGTTTCTCTTAAACTGTGGACTAGCTGAAGCTTCCCCAAAGGGTCCATTCCAGTAAAGAAGAACTTAGTTCATTGAGAGACAAGAAAACAAAGATTCACAAGCTTTCAATAATTTGTCCAACGTCACAAAATTTAGTAAAATAGCAGGACAACATAGTTGAGATAACCAATCCTTACACAATTAAGGGCAGTTTTTCAAAACGATACAAAAACTATAGCATACTTTAAAAATTTAAATAATCACAATAAATGAAAAATGACCTCTAATTTGCCTTTGAGCAATCTTCATCCTGGTGTGTTTATTGTTCCATTAGATGGTCTCGAAAGGGTGCATGTATTCTTACTGCCTCGCAATTAGACTTCAGGAAGGATCCTCTGTAAAAAATAGTCATTTTCCGCAGAATATTTAGATCTTATGCAAGGTCACACAAAGAGATAAGCATAGCCTAGTTATTTCATCTACTCATCCATTCAGTAGACATTCACCTTGAATTTGAATGCAGGTACTATTGCTGATAGAGAGAATGTAAGACTATGCCAGTGATTTATAAATATAGTCACGTGAAGATGAATAGGTAGAAAATAATGTCTAAAAGGATCATGAAATTAAACTCCAATCATCTCCCCTAGTACCATAAAGATATTTAGAAAGACATGGGAATATGCTTTCCCCATATTTTAGTCATTGATTCACTTATTCACTTAACACAAATTTGCTGAACATCTGAGCTAGGCCATGCATTGGCTAAATCAGGAGTACAAAGAAGTGATAGCACTGGAGAAATAAATGGAAAGTTTACTCCATACTCTCCATGTTAAAGAACAAACCCAAATCTTTCTGCTTCATAGGTTCTAATGAGCTAAATGAAAAGTTAACTTTAAGATAAACCTTCAAGGGTTACTTTTATAAGAATAAGAAGCAACAAAACAGGACTCCTACTTGAGAGGCCAGGGATGGAATGGTAGTGTCAGTCACTGGGGTAAAATTGAGGAAAGAACTGAATGTGGATATCATTGGGTTTTGTTTTTTGTTTTTGTTTGTGAAGCGAGTGATGGAAAGTATTTTGGAA
Source organism: Carollia perspicillata (assembly GCA_004027735.1). Lineage (NCBI taxonomy): Eukaryota > Metazoa > Chordata > Mammalia > Chiroptera > Phyllostomidae > Carollia > Carollia perspicillata. Next base: position 21,493 of record PVKM010021398.1, read on the forward strand.
TCACCTAGTAGTCTTCAACATGAGAAGTCACCATGATATAGGTATGGGAATAAGTTCAGTAATATACTACCAAATGTATGAAAGAGCCCTGGGTGTCATATTTGGTGTTCAGGAGCCTAAATAGTTGCTTACCTCTGCTGTTGCATGTCAAACAAACATGGTTATGAAAGCCCAGCTCTTAAACTTTTCGAGAAAAGGATGCATATAATATTTACTCAAGTTTTAAAACAAAGGAAAATAAAATTCTCCCAAGCTGACATATAACTCATCACGGCTGCAGGATTCTTTTGGTTTCCTGGCCGGTTGACACGGCCTCTCCTCTCGGTTCCGTGCCACACCCAGGTCCATCTTGGCCACAAGAAGTGGAGCACAGAATGCAGGACAGCACAGTCCTCTGCTGTGTAGTGTCAGTGAACCCCCTCCTGTGGACTCTCGCAAAATTGAGATGCCAGACTGTTCATGGAGCAAGAGGGCTCATAAAAATTTATTTTGGCACCAGCATTTAAGAGTCTTCACATCCTCTTGGCAGCATTGTTTTGTATTTCTAGAGAGCCTCAAGGAGTGTGTGGACTGATGAAAATTCCTGATGAAATGTTTATGTAAGCAGCAGGGTTGGTGAGAAGGCAAGAGCTCCAATCTGAATGACCACCCTGCCTGTGAAACTTTCTACACCAAGTTCCTCTCAAGGGACCGGATTATAAAAGCTGATCGTAAAATGCATAGCTAACTAAAGAAATATGCCTTTTAATAGGCCCAGTAGATTCAGTAAAACATATGGGGTTGGCTCCTAGTCTTCCATGCCCATTATGTCTCACATTCATTTCCTCCCAAGCTCTCATCTCTGTGTGTCCCAGTTTTCTGCCACTCAGCTCAAATTCCACCTTGAAGAGCCCTCCCCACAGACCTCCCCTCACCATGGGCTCCTGGAGGAGTGTATGTGACCCGCTCTGTGGCACCATGAACAAATCTTTTCATTATGGTTTTCTTAAAATAGTAGCCTTCATGCTCCTTAAAAGTAGAAATTGTGGCCTAGAAAACTGTGAATTCTCCACAAGAACTCTTTTTTTTTTAAATTTTTAAAAGATCATATTTATTTACTTTTAGACAGAAGGGAAATGAGAGA
>PVKM010021399.1:0-22595 GCA_004027735.1 Carollia perspicillata
AAATAGGGGAAGTGACTGAAATCCAGCGGAGTGCAGAGCAAGAGCCACTGTTCCCTCTCGGGACAACTCCCCCACAGACAGCATCACAACCCAGCGACTGGGCTGCCCTGCCTGGGAAAACACCTAAGGCTCCACGCCTCCCTACATAACAGGCAGTGTCAAGACACACACACACCAAAAAATGACCCAAACAGAAGAACAGATCAAAGCTCCAGAAAAAATACAACTAAGCAACGAAGAGGTAGCCAACCTATCAGATACACAGTTCTAAGCACTGGTGCTCAGGATGCTCACAGAATTGGTTGAATTTGGTTGCAAATTAGATGAAAAAATGAAGGCTATGCTAAGTGAAATAAAGGGAAATGTACAGGGAACCAATAGTGATGGGAAGAAAACTGGGACTCAAATCAATGGAGTGGACCAGAAGGAAGGAAGGAAGAAACAACCAAACAGAAAAGAATGAAGGAACAAGAATTCAAGAACATGAGGAGAGGCTTAGGAACCTCCAGGACATCTTCAAACATTCCAACAACCGTATTATAGGAGTACCAGAAGGGGAGGAGGAGAAGAAAAGCAACAAGCGGAAAACTTATTTGAACAAATAATAAAGGAGAACTTCCCCAATCTGGCAAAGGAAATAGATTTTCAGGAGGTCCAGGGAGCTCAGAGATTCCCAAAGAAGTTGGGCCCAAAGAGGAACACACCAAGGTACATCATAATTACATTAGCCAAGATTAAAATGAAGGAGAGAATCCTAGAAGCAGCAAGAGATAAGGAGACAGTTACGTACAAAGGGGTTCTCAAAAGAGACCTTACAGGCAAGAAGGGGCTGGAAAAGAAGTATTCCAAGTCATGAAAGGCAAGGACCTACATCCAAGATTGCTCTATTCAGCAAAGGTTTCATGTAGAATGGAAGGGCAGATAAAGTGCTTCTCAGATAAGGTCAAGTTAAAGGAGTTCATCATCTTCAAGCCATTACTACATAAAATGTTAAAGGGACTTATCTGAGAAAAAGAAGATAAAAAATATGTATAGTGAAATGACAGCAAACTCACAATTATTAACAACCATACCTAAAACAAAAACAAAAACAAACTAAGCAAACAACTATAACAGGAACAGAACCACAGAAATGGAGATCATATGGAGGGTTAGCAACAGGAGAGAGGGAGGACGAGAGACAGGGAAAAGGTACGGAGAATAAGTAGCATAGATGGTAGGGAGAAAATAGACAGGGAGAGGGCAAGAATAGTATGGGAAATGCAGAAGCTAAAGAACTTATGACACATGGACATGAACTAAAGGGGGGAATGTGGGTGGGAGGGGGTGTGCAGGGTGGAGGGGACATAGTGAAGGGGGGAAATGGGACAAGTGTAATAGCATAATCAATAAAATATATTTTTAAAAGTTTATTTTTAAAAAATTAAAAAGACAGTCCCCCCAAACAAGGATGTCGTAAATTTAAACAAATGCACACACAAACATCGGTTTTACATACACTGACCTAGTTTTTCTTATTTTGTTGTACGCCACTAAAAACAATCTCAATCTACAGGAAACATCATCATTAGGGAGCCCAGGGTCTAGGACAGCAATTTTCAACCCCTTCATCTCCTGGCACACACAAACTAATACAATTCTGCAGCACACCAAAAAATACATTATAGTTTTTGCCGATCTGACAAAAAAAAAACAGGTATAGTTTTGCTTCATTCACACAGAATGGCTACTGTTGTGTTGGCTGTTGTCATTTTTTAATTTAGTAATTTAACCGAAAAAGGAGGTCAGTGCCCCTAATAGGTATTGCATGTTTTAAAAATTCTTGCAGCATGCCAGTTAAAATTGCTGCTAGGGAGACTATAAACTGTAAAGATTCTTAAAAGCATCTCTGATTATTTAAGGATTTGAACTTCCACTACCTCCTGATGAATTCCTAAGTTTCTTTGTTTTTAATTGTGCAAATATATGTTGGACAGATCAACAATGACAGGTAAGCAGTGCACCGATGCCCTTTAATGTGGTATATAGAGTTGGATCCACAAAATCTGAGGGTTCACCTGCATATGCAAGTTTAGAGGCAAGTTCCTTCGCAACATTTAAATTTCAACAGGAAAACACAAAGTTAGAGAACTACTTCCCTGTCTTTTAATAGCAAAGAATCAAGAAACCCCTCACATCTTCGTTAAGAGTTTTGGGGAACTTTTATATTAAAGAGCATAGTGGAGAACTCAGACGAGCAAGAATATCTATTTTCTCTTCATAGCAAGAGTGAAAAATATTTTCCTAGGTAATATGATTAAATCCTGAACTTGAGCTTTATCTGCCAGTTGCACTCATTGCAAAGGACTCTTCAAAGTGAAATCTCAGAATACCAACATGCAACGCAAGCATTTATTAATAAAAATGGACTCAATACTATGCACTGTACCAAGTTTAAGTAAAAATATTTGACTATTCTGAAGTATCATGGCACTTAATATATCATTTGTTGCATTACCCTATAATTCAATTTTTTAATTCCGTATATAAACACCAGTAGGCACTGACTATGTGCTAGGTAATATGCTTGGTAATGTGAAAATACCAAAGTGAGAAGTCAGGGGCCTTCTCCAACTAAAACCTCATTTTCAAAAAGTACGGTCTCTTACTAAGTACAAAGTGAAACTATCAAGTAAAATGTGTAAAATTTTGACTGAAACAAGTCATTAGATAACTAACTCTTTTTCCTACAGATAAATTATCAAACACATTCTTCTGAATAAAGAGTTGAGGTATGGCATAATTTCATTACTGTACAGATATTCTAATATATATATATATATATAAATGGACAACTATCCTATCTCTTTTAAGCATTTTCAACATCTATTTCATCACAGACTTCTCAAACTCTAAAATAATTTGGTGGCTCCTAAGGTTCAAGATGAAGAAAAAAAATTTAAACTTTCAAAAACTTCCAAAATATTTGTCATGCAGCTCAAAATGAACTCAAATGTATTGCATTTTACGTTAGGTAACATTTTTCAGAGGTGATACACGTTCAGGTACAAGCAAGGCCTAACTTCTCATGGTACCTAAAATATTATGTCAACTTGAAAATGGCCAAAGAACTCTTAATCACCCTTCTCCTTTTCCTCTACATACCCGTCACCCCCGTCTCCAAGTACCACTGCTGCCCACAAAGTTCTACCAGAGACCCCTTCTACAGCCTTGCCTCACTCTCACCCAGATTTAAAGTGGCGGGACTGGGAAAGAGAGACAAACAGGGAAAACTGCTGCAACTGCTACACTCCCTGAAAAAACCTGTCTGGACTCAAGTCCTGTCTGGAGCATTGTATTTTTTCTAGAGCTTTGATCTGTTCTTCTGTTTGGGCCATTTTTTTTTTTTGTCTTGACGCTGCCTGTTATGTAGGGAGGCATGGAGCCTTAGGTGTTTGCCCAGGCAGTCAAAGAGTATGAAAGTCCATACTCTGAACTCTTTCTTTACTTCGCAAAAGCAGAGATGGATAAAATCTCTTTTTTTCCTTCAATAAGAAGACTTAAGCTAGCTTAAGATAATCATTTCTGATAATCATTCCAGACCCAGAGTCCCAAAGGGGAAGAGCCTTTGGGACTCTGGGTCTGGAAATAGGCAGCCTGAAGTTCAACTCCCATGGCATATAATAAGGATTAATAAATAATAGCACCCTCTTTGTACCTGGGTCCTAGAGTCAGGTTTAGTTGAAAGGAGGCTGGAAGAAAGCTGTGTACCTTTAAATATACATAAAACCTAAGAGATAACAGAATGTTATTTTTAAAAGAACATAGTGAGACAAATCAGGCAGATAAACATCAATAACAGATAGAAATGAAAGAGGTCCAATAATAAATCCTGGAAATGAGAATAGTCATTTAAATAAAAAACACAGAAGACAGGATGAGCTCTAGACTGGAGGCCAAGGGAGAGAGTGAGTGGACTGGAAGTTAGGACTAAGAAATTCACACTGGAAGTTAGGACTAAAATTAAAAAATTATATGAATTTTATTAAATTCATTTAATAAAAATAGATGGAAAATATGGAAAAGAAATTAAGAGCCATCAAGGACCAATTAATGTGAAGAAGTGTTCCAGATGAGAAAATTAAAGGCTGAGAAGCAATATTTAAAGGAAAAAAAGGGCTGAAAATTTTCCAAACTGTAGAAATAAGGGCCTTCAGATGAAAAACACAATTGCAGAGCAGAAAAAACAAAAATAATATAAAAAATGATGTTACAGTAAAGTTGAAAAACATGGACAGAGATAATCTTAAAGACAATGTAAAAGAGATTATCAACAAAATAATGACAATTAGATTAAAAGTGTACTTTTACACCAGTGGTACTAAATTCCAGAAAACAATGTAATAAGTAGTATCTTCAAATGCTGAGTGAAAGTAATTTTTAATCTAGAATTCTGCATCCACCTAAATTAGTATCCAGTTATAATTGTAAAATAAAGACATTTTAAGTCACAAAACCTAAAAACATTTACCACCCATTAATAAAGCCTTGCTTTAAAAAAAAAAAGTATATCTAGAGGGAAGATACGGTATATGGGAAACACTGGTGAATAAAAGAAATCACTAAATCCTGGCAGGAAGTCAAACTGAGTAAGTGTTAAAAAGTTAGACAATGTTTTGAGGTTAAAAAGAAGCCGAACCACAACACACACTATGGGAAAAAGCATTTGCAAACCGTGTCTCTGATAAGGGTGTTGTACCCAGAACATATAAAAAACTCTTACAATTCAAAGTTGTTTTTTTAATTGGCAACAAGATCTGAATAGACATTTCTCCAAAAAAGATATACAAACTGTTTAAAGGAACATGAAATGATGTTTGAAATCATTAGTCATTAGGGGAATGTAAATCACCATACTCACTATAATGGCTACAATCAAAAGATAGACAAAAGCAAGTGTTAACAAGAATAAGAAGAATCCTCATACATTGCTGGAATGTAAAATGGTGCAGCCACTTTGGAAAACAATTAGGCAATTCCTCACAAAGTTAAAAATAGAATTACCATATAACCCAGTAATTCTACTCCTTATGTATGCACCCAACAGAAATGAAAATAAACATCCACACAAAAACTTGCTCATGAATAGTCAAAACTGTTATTTATAATAGTCAAAAGGTAGAAACAAATTAAATATCCATTAATGGATAAACGAATAAACAAAATGTTGTATATCCACACATGGAATATTATCTGGCAATAAAAACAGAACTACTGACACATGCTGTAACATGGCTGAGCCTTGATAACATGCCAGGTGAAAAAGACAGTCACGAAGTACTACATATTTTATGGTGCCATTTACAGGAAATGTCCAGAGGAAAAAGAAAGATTTGTGGCAGGGGATCAGAGGTCTGGGGGCATGGAGAATGGGTAGAGAAAGTCTCTTTCAGACAGTATAAAAATGTTCTAAAATCAGAGTGTGGCAATGGCTGCACAACTCTATGTACATACTAAAAAAACTGAATTGAATACTTTAGATGGGTAAATTGTACGATATGTGAATTATATTTCAATAAAACTAGTAAAAGAAAAAAACAACTAAAGTATTATATAATAGTAAAGTGAAGCTGAGAGAGGCAGTATTGGCCTTCAAATCCTCTAAATCCCTTTATTATTCATAGGTAAATAGAGATACTCAATATACAGGCACAGCTGGAAAATGAAGGATGAAAATACAATCCATATCTTCTATATCATCAAAGGGGAAAACATGAATAGAAGAAACTTAACAAATTCCATGCAAAGTCAGTCAAAATCCTAGACCTGCAACAGAATTTAACAAATTGATTATAAATAGCATATGGAAGAGTAAAGATCCGATGCAATTCGTGGGGGGGGAGGGGGGGGTTGGGGGTTCTACCCAGTCAGTTATAAAGACATCACAAATACAATACAGTTACGACCCTGTATTATTGGTGCACCAATAGATCAATGATGAACAAAACAGAACAGAGGACCTAGAAAGAAGGGAAGATGTGTGAAAGAGAAGGCTGGTTTATGCCAGAGAAGGCAAACAACACGGACCAGTGGTGAAAGATGGCTCATTCAAAAAACACCACTGGGAAAAATAAGTTTTCATATTGAAGAAAATAAATTACCTACTTTATCCCATATACAAAAATCCATTTCCAATACATTAAGGACCTAAATGTTGAAAAACTAAATTTTAAGACAATTTGCAGAAAACATTAAAAAACCGCCTCTGATCCTGGCATAGGAATTTCTAAATAAGTAATAAAAAGCGGAAATCATTTGCCTAATAAGTTTACTTATAGATAAGTTTTAAATTTCCGTATAAAAAAGATACTATCAACAAAGTTAAATACAAGGACAGCCTGGAAGAAAATATTTATAACAAATACAACAATTAACAGCTTGACTACGGAAGGAACTAATAAGGGAAAGACAAATACCCCATAGAAAAACGGGTAATCTATTCACAGGAATGAAATACAGGACACCTGAATCTCACTAGCAATCAGAAAGATGCAAATTAAAAAAATGAGATACAGTTACACCCATCAGATCGGTAAATTTTTTCAAGTCTGACAGTACAAAGTGTTGACCAAGATGTAGAGAAAGAGGAACCTTGTGTTTTGGAAAGTGATTTGGCAATATCTAGTAACAGTCAGCGTGTGTATACACCATGACCCAGCAATTCTACTTCTAAGTATTTCAATTTTAAAAAGCCATAAACATAAATAAGAACAGTTACTGCAATATTTTTGTAATAGGAAAAAATGACAACAATGCAAATATCTAGTTATTAGAGAAGAAGAGACTTCTAGATGACTGACTAGGAGAGTAACTCATTTTGGCAATTCCAGTGCCTAACAACATGCTATCACAGAGTAAGTGCTTAGCAAATGTTGGAGTAAATGAATGAATAAATAAATGAGAAAGAAATGGTATCACCTAAAAGTGGATGCAGAGTTGAGAAACAGCATTTGTTATATGGAGAACTAAAACAAATGGACCAAAATCACAGTCTTCATGGGATGAGATAAATAAGAAAATTACAGAACATATTAAATATATTTAAATATATAAATTAAATATATAAATATATTATAAGTACTAAGATAAATAGAAAGCAGGGAAGGGGGATAGAAAGTCTTGGGGAGGGTTCGATTTTATACTGAATGTTCAGAAAAGGCCTCACCTATAACAACTGAATAAAGACATGAGGGGGGAGTAAAAGAGCCAGCAGATAACTGGAGGAAGAACACTCTAGGCAGAGGTAACAGCCAGGGCAAAGATCCTGAGATTTAAGTACTGCAGGCCTGACATTTCCAATGAATTATAAGAGGGCCAGTGTGGATAAAGCAAAGTGAGTGAAGAGTGATGGGGAATGAGAAGTGGTTTGGGGAAGAAAGTATACAGATCAAACAGAGACTTTGGTTCTCACTTTGAGTGAGCAGACAAGTCCTTAGGTTGTAAACACAGGAATTCCATGATCCAACCTGTGAATAAGATCACTCTGGCTATGCTGAAATAGGCTAAAGGGATAGAATGGACATTTAATAACAATAATGGCAGTCATAAGGTTCTTTACAGATCTGGTCAAGCTCCCTACCTCAGTGTTGCTGGGACACTTGGGATTCCTCTACTGCTTGACCCTCCCTAATCAAATGAAAAAACACAGAGATAAAAGAAGCAAATAGCCAAAGATCTAGGTTCTTACATGTTAACTCCTTTGGGTAAAACTTTTTAGCCACACCAAAATAATATCACCATCACAGGTCTCTGCTTCCTTTTCCTACTCTTCATTCCTTCAGAGGAAGGCAAACAGAAAGGCAAAGAATGCAGGTACTTCCAAACTGACGCTGAAATAAATTTGACACTCATTCATTTATTCAACCAACGTTTGGTACTCACTGACTCACATTTATATCCTCAGTATTTAGCATATTATAATGTCTGCACACAGGAAGTGCTTTAAAAACAGCATTACACTGCCTTAGAAATATTACATATCAACTAAAATACACATGGGGAAAGATTTTCCTTTAAAAGTCTAAAGTAGTGCTTGTCCGGTAGTTTCCTGTGATAATGAAAATGTTCCACTCTGAGCAGTCCAATATGGTGTAGCTAATAGTCCCATGAATTTTTAATTTAATTAATCAGAATTTTCATTTTAATAGCAAATATGGTTAATAACTACCACACACAACTAAATATTAGAATACAGTGAGTAGCTAATGACATGTCCACTAATATAATGAAGGTGCTGTCATCTCTGAATTAACACATAACATGGTGCTAGAAATGGGTACATTATGAATAATTTGCTAATTGCACCAAAAAGACATCAAGAAAATTTTCTTAGTGTAATTTCAGCATTGTGAGCCCCAAAAGAAAAAAGAACTAAAGAGGAAAAAAAGGATATTCCAATCTTTTCTTTCCACTCCACTTCTCCAAGAAGTGGGTGGGGAATCAACCTTCTGGCAACCCCCCGATTTTCCTCATTGAGTCTAGCTAGTAAAAAGTTTGTGGAGATAAGGAGTCAAACATTTTCTGTAATTGGGGAGAAATTACTAGGGCATATCAATTATTTCTGTAATAAAAAGACTATACATTTGGAGGGCATGACAGCGTAAATTGTTGAAAAGCAGGATTCATATAATGAATAAAGTGTTTAGAATTCCAAAAGCCTATCCTTGTGATTTGCATATTAATCTTCCCAATTCTGTCCCATTTATCGTAATTTTTTAATGAACCTCTTACTAAAAGACATGGATGGCTCAATCCATTGAGTGTAATGGAAATATAATCTAAACTAGACTTCGAGTAATTCCTGGTGGAGTAACTGGAATAGCTGCTTATGACTGGGATAGTAAAATGTACTTTCATTACTCTGCGCGTATCCATTATCGCTAATGTATAATTTAAGTGACTGTACAAAGTTAATCAGAGGTACAAAGTTCTACCTTGGCACAGGTCTAATTGCATACTTAGAAGATCTGATAACTTAAAAACAAAACCAGTGAGGTGAGCAACTAAATGCCAGAGATAGCATTTTTTATGCACAGCAACTTGTTCAACTTGTTAACCACACAGTAAGGCAGTTGTCTTATAAATTAACCATACAACTCCCCACCCTTCCTTTCAGTTGCATTCGTTTGAAGCCATTTTAAAAAAACACTGCCAGACTGCCTGTTTTGAAGATGACTGGGTTACACAAGTGAGATTTAATTCAGGTTAACAAAAACAGTTAACACTAAGAAGTGGTGTCTTGATCTAGGAAAAGCATTTAAGAGAACTACTTTTAAAATGATCTGCCTACCAGACAAAAACACCATTAGGTAAATAAGCCTTCTATACATGAAGACTGGCAAATCAAAAGCATGAGATCAGACCTATAATAATTAACTCCAAGTTACTGTGCTATGGCTTCCTGCAACAGAGTCTGTCTTACCACAGTATGGTTTACAATGATAACATTAGCTTGGTTTCCTAACAAGGCATATATCTGGAATATGTGAATTCACGATTAGCTAAAAATAGAAAGCCAACATTTGTTTGAGGGAGTGGCAGGTAGTTCTAGTTTTATTTATAATTTTTTTTTTTAGAATAATGCCCACTGCAAAATGACTTCACAGACGGCTAGCTCTGCAACAGCACACTTCTCAGTCTAAGCGTGAAAATGCTGTTCTAGAGCAGGGAGAGTTATCAATGCTTTGGTCTCACAAAAATCGCTTTCGTTTCACTGCCTTTTGAATGAATAAATGCAACCACTTAACTGTGGAAGCATTTAACTACTAGGATTGAGAAACTAAGCAGCAACCAGAAACAGACCTCATTATCGAGACAAGGAAGGCTTCTTCAGCCAGGAGCAATTTTTGTCCTAATTTGTCACTGTTGCTTTAGCGTTGAAGTAGCCAGGAGGTAGGAAAGATTTTTTCCTCTCTGAATTCTAAGAAATGTGGCGTTTTTGATACGCCTTAATCACCTTCTTCTAAGGTTTCTATCCCGCCCTCTATCCCCGGCCCAGAAGTATCCCATTGGTCCCAAACCTGTCTCGCTCAAACTGGCTTCAGGAGAAAGGGGGAAAAAAGTAAGGTCTACATTCCAAAAGTTTCACTTGGGGTCGGGTGAGGACAAGGTAGAAACACACAGTTCTACTTATCTTTTCCGAAACCAAACGGGGCGTTGGAATATTTTCTGCCTCTTACCCAGGCCTTGGGTAACACTCCTTCCCTTGTGAGGAGTTAGACTAGACAAGGAACCCTCCTCCTCGGTAGGCAGCGACACGCAGAGCTGTGACATTAACTGCAAACAGGGACGAGAGGGGACCTACACGCAAACCCTCCCCCTCCCCTTCACTCAGACGTGTCCCAAATTGCTAGAGACAGGAAACGCTAGCCTCTTTTCCTTCCCGTGCCCTCGCCCTGTTCGCTCAGGGGGACGACGCTCTGGCTGCGACCGCCGAGGACCTGCGAGGAGGCGCGAGGAACCGAGAAACGCGGGCAGAAAGCGGCCGCCTCCCGCGGCCGGCGTCGGCGCCCCGGGTAGGGAGGCGAGACGCGCGCCAGGGCCGCGCAGGGCATCGCCGGCTCCGGCCCCCGCGCCAGCCTCCGCTGAGGCCTAGCTTGCCGCCCGCGCCCCGGCCTCGCGGCTCGTTCGCCGCCACCAGGGCTCCAGAGGCCGCGCGGGGGTGACAGGGAGGTGGCAGGACGGAGGTACGTACCAGCTGCTGCCGGACCCAGCGCCACATGCCCCCGCCGTCGCTGTCCTAGTCCCGCCGGACGCGGGGACCGAGGACCTGCAGGTGGAGGCCGACGAGCCAGAGGGGGAAGCGCGAGAGCCCCTCTGGCTGAAGTTCCGCTCGCCGTTACTACTGCCGCCGCCACTTCACTCCCCGCGCCGGGTCCCCATCTCGCGCGCCGCCCCGAGGTCTACAAGCGCGAGCCGGGCGCCGCCCCCGCCCGGCACTGCTGAACCGGCCGCCTCTCCGCAGCCACTTTCATCATTGACCGTTGTCACCCAAATCACTGCCACAACCCCACCCCTCCCTGCCCTGCCTAACCTGGGCCCGCCCCAGGCGCTCCGGCCCGCCCCCGGACGTGACGACAGGGCCTGTGCGGACCCGGGGACCTGGTGTGCACTGCAGCCGGCTAGTGCTCTGGCTCAGGCGTGTGGGCGGTGCTGGGGGCGGGCGTGGAAAGGTGGGGGATTCTCACGCGCAGTTCTTATCCTGTACCCAATTCCCCTCTCTTCAGGGGTAGGATTAAGTCTTGTCTGTGGGTCAGTCTACGGAGTCCGGGGCTTTGTGCTGACTGCTCTCTCTCTGCTTCCTATTGCATGCAGGTTTGTTTCTGCGTCTGTGCTTCCTTCGGTTCCACCACCCTCACCCCAGTCCCTCAACACGCTAAGGCAGCAATCTCGAGAGTAGAGACTGCAGGTTAATCCCCAGAGGTCTCCGCTTTTGTTCAAGCTTTAGCCTCAGCGTTTAACGCCAGCCCCCTAGCAAACGACTGAGTTGGAGCTGAGGGACTCTCGATCACTTCCATTGAGTAATTTTGAAAGGGACTGCAGCTCCTTGGTGCCTAGTCCACTGTGGTCCAGTGTTTCCGGGAGAATGCACGAGATGCTGTGTTTTGCAGTGCTGAAGTGAACAGGTTAGAGTGAAAAACACTTTATGGGAAAGTAGTTGTTTACTGTTCACTGCCAAACTCCTGCAATCAAAAACACCGAGAAGTAGCAAGACATAGATGAGATAAGGGTGGATAAACAGGTAAGAGGAATGTAAAAACAATTGGAACACGGCTTGGATTTGGAAAGCTGAAATGAAGTGCCAGGTCTGGCTTTGTTCAAAAGCAGCTGCATGTACATCTTTACTGTTACATACTATGTATTGTGTGCAGTAATTTTGCTGAATTAAAGCCCACTTCATTCAACACACAGGAGTTCGTGGTTTTTTAATTTAAAAAGAAAAAACCTTTAATAAAGTGAAATCAAATCTAAATGAGATGAGCATGAGTAGGCAAGTTATTACATATATATAGGTTGTCTGGGAAGAGTCTATCCATTGTTAATATAATGAGATGAGGTTTCAGGTCATGGATGTAACCTGGCAGCCAAGGAAGGTGGACTGGAATGTGCATTTGTGAACAATGATCACTTCACTGTACTAGTCAGTGGGGGTGGTAGACACCTCCATTGAGTGACCATGTGTACTGTGTGGCCATTGCATTTAAAATGGCTAAGTAGAGAATTGAATCAGCATGGAATCTGTGGAAACTTGGGATGATTCAGAAGGTCACAGCTATGGGCAACTGGTGATTGTTAGCTTCATCACAACAATGTGCCCACTCATGTATCACATCTCATGAACAGTGTTTTGGGAGATTTGGAGCCCTGTGACTTCTGGCTTTTCCAGTAACTGAAATCACCTTTGAAATGGAAAAGATTTCAGACCATCAGTGGGATTCAGAAAAATACAATGGAGGAGCTGATGGCGAATGGGAGAATTGTGTGAGATCACAAGGTGCCTACTTTGAAGGGGACTGTACATCCTGTGTACAATGTTTCTCATATCTTCTTCAAGAAATGTCTATTTTTCACATTACATGGCTGGATACTTTCTGGACAGACTATCAGGGGTGTCCAACCTTTTGGTGTCTCTGGGCCGCGCATTAAATACACAAATACTAATGGGAAAAAATGTCATAATGTTTTAAGTGAATTTACGATTTTGTGTTAGGCTGCATTCATAGCCATTCTGAGCCACATGCGGCCCATGGGCTGTGGGTTGGATACCCCTGAATAATCTTTTAGTTTTGACAGACATTTCTTGTTATGTAATGGTTGTCTAGCACCAAAAGTACAGCCTTTCCTTTGGGATATTTATGATCTATAAAACTAGCAGTGGAATTTTATATTATAAATAAGCCATCCCCAAAATTAGCTAGATCAGCGATTTTCAACAAGTGTGTCACAGGAATTTCTACAACATGCAATGCCTATTTAGTTAGGGGCACTGACTTCCATCAGATCGTCAAATAAGAAAATGACAATAGCCAACACAGCAGTAGCCATCTGGTGTAAATGAATCAAAATTATTCCTATTCCAGTTTTTTTTCTGTCAGCTTGGCAAAAAAATATCTTTTTTAGTGTGCTGCAGAACTTTAGTAATTAGCTTATGTGTACCATGAGATAAAAAAGGTTGAAAATCCCTGAGCTAGCTATTTAAAGAGAAAAATAATCTTTTGTTTTTGTGACTGAACCTTGCTTTATGAAACTAAAAGGAAGTTTGAGATACATTTACTTGTTTGTTATTGCAGTAATCATTCATGGTGTTCCAGGCCCTGGACTAAACTCTGTATTTGCATGATCTAATTTAAGCCCCCTCAGTCCCTTGAAGTTGATATTATTATTCCTATCGTACAGATGTGGAAACACAGGCTTAGGTTAACTTGCTCAGGTTAAGTAACATGGCAAAGCTAGGATTCAGATTTTGGATGATCAGGCAACAAGCCTCATGCAAATGCCTAAGATATGTAAAGAAACAATGATATGACCATAGCTACTCTTATTCATCTGCAAGTGGTCTGATTAAAATTAGGCCTGAAAATCTTTGTTTATATGCCACTAAATTTTGTCAGAACAACACAAGAAATAGAAACCTGGAGAACACTTTGTACATTATTATTCAGCTGTAGCCCAAATCTCTAAAAGGAGAAGTGGGAGGAGGAATTGATTCTAAATGCTATGGTGGAATATGGTAAGAAGAGATCTCAAGACAGTTGTAAAGACAAAAATTGTAACTCAAAATGTCAGGAACAGAATGAAAATTCAAAGCCCTGTTTTGTTCAAAGCATTTTCAAGAACAATATTATACACCTCATATTAATTCAAGGAGCATGAATAATTTTTATACTATAAATTATAACCCTTTAGTGATGAGCAAATCAACTTAGTGTGTCATGATGGGTATTTAAAAAATAGGATAAAGAAAATCAGGATATATTGCACAGTGTAAGTAATATGTATTGTTTTGTCACAATATAAAAAGAATTTCTTTCTATTGGTTGTGGTTGGAAATGTTTGAAAGCATTGATTTGGGAATACATGAGATTTGAGCCAGGCCCCAGCTGTGAAAGAAAGGAGAAAAATGTATTTGGAGGCAGCAGTCATTCATTCCACAGCTATTTCTTAAATGTACTGAGCACCAAATGCATGCATAACAACTGCCTAAAACTAGGAGACACAAATGCAACTTTTAAGGTGAGCCCCTTTACCCTGAGTAGGGTTGAATATCTGGTTGGAAAGATAAGTTGCAGAGAGGAATCAGTTAAATAACAATCCAAGTCAGTATGAGATCAAGTCCTAAAAAACAATTCTGGTAATAGTCACTAATTTCAAAAAATTGAGGTAATTGGGGAGAGTTTTGAAGACATGTGCTGAATTTAAACTGAACTTAAAGTGGGAGGAGGAAGGGGGGTGCTTTCCAGCAGGAGAACTGCAGGAACAAACTCTTAGAGTGAAGAATGTTCAGGGTGTTCGAGGTACAATTACTAATTTGGAATAATAAGAGGTGGGGTTGGGTTACGTAAGGCAAGGCGTAGTATGGGGAGAGTTTCTAGCTAATCATAAGAGTTTACAAAACATGGGCAATCTCTGGAATTTTCTGAGCAAAGGAAGGACAGGATGAAATTAGAATGGTATCCCGTGGACATTCTGTGTGCTGGGTTGGATAGAGAAGAAAGGTCACATAGGAGATTGTTACTAGAGTGAAGCAGTGAGTTCACAAGTGCTGGACTGGCAGAGAGCCAGAAGTGAAGCATGTTCTAAAAAATCGTACTCATGATAAACCAGGAAACTGAAATTTAAAGCATTCCAAGTGAGATTACAGAGCTTTTGAGAGAGTAAGTTTGCCAGCATCACATAACTGAATTAATGGTAAATATGGCTCTTTTTACTCAAACTGTGCTAGTTATGCTTGTGAGATGTGTTCATTCCCAGGGGGTGGGGGTGGGGGGGAGCATCTCTTGGTTTAGTGTAATAGAGATTCTCAGGCATAACAAAGACAGAACAAGGAGGGATATATTTCTTAATCAGAACATCTTGGACCATTAATAGAATGCACAAACTGTGAGCTTGTTAAAAGTCAAGATTCCTGGCTCATTCATTATGGTACCCATAGTGTCTAAAAGGTAATCAATACTTGTTAAGTGAATTAATAATTTAATGTTGATAACTGAGTAGTTAGGGGGGAAATATCTAGTTCAGGAATACCAGAGTCATACAGAGCAAAGCGTACTGAATGGTTTCAGGAGATCCTAAGCTGTGCAATAAGACCGCTGGTCACCACTCTTCAGACGCAGGGCAAAACTCTTCAGGGCCTAGTCTGATTGGAGGACACTGAGCCTTGCCAATTGGTTGCCTTAATTATTTCTATAGCGATGGAGCCATCAGAGGGACACTAGGATCTGCTCTAATTTTTTAAAGGGGCAAATTTCCACTTTCTCAAAATCATAAATCTAGTAGATTACAAGTTATTCCACTTTAAAAAGCGATTTCCTTCTGATTGATTAATTATCCTTCCAGAATTTCCAGACCAGACTTAAGGCGAAGAGAAAACAGACTTCAGGCAAGCTTTTCTAGTACTGACCAGGATTATGTATTTTATCATCTCGTGAAGAAATTCATTAGGAACAATATCACATTACATGTTTGAAGCTTTTCTTGGCAGTTTCTCAAACCGTCACTAGTTGTGGACTAAGTTATGTGAATGCAGTTTTAACTTTTGGCTATTTATGCTCTTACAGAACTGAAACTCAAAAACAAATGAGGGTTAGGATTCATAAAAAGTCTTTTCCTCACCAAGCAATGTATGTAAACCATAAATAAGTTCTGCACCTTCCGTTCCCTTATTTTTCAGTTGCCTTTTAATAACTTGATACTACTTTTTGCATGAATTAGATACACTATTCTATCACTTCTCTTGTAAAAAACAGAAAAGTGAACTTGCATGCTTTTTTGACTTAAGATTTACTTGTCATTAGAGAGAAGGAGCTTCAGCAGACAAGTAGCCTGTGGCTGCATTACCGACAGAAAGACTTATGGCCTCAGAGCAGCTGCGGCAAAACCAAAGCTGCTTTTAATAGTCTCTAACACAACCAACTTTGGGTTACTTCTGCTACATAGTAAGTCAAATCATTTAGCGATCTAGAGGCGTTAGTTTTGTAACACTTTATCTGATGGATGTCTTGAGGAAGTTTTGTTGCTTGAAGTTAAATACAGGGTCTACCACAAATAATGCCCCTTTTTTATAACAAAATATTTTATCACAAAATCATCAGCATGTAATTTTGTAACCTAACAATATCACATTCAAGCACTCTGTATGGCTTTTTAGGTGAAATGTTCACATTAAAACTATAAATTATTACACCTATATTATTACTCTCCCAACCACACTCAAGCAGGTGTTACTTTTGCTGACTGTATTTTACGAGTGGCTTTTTTTTTCCTGGTTAAAACAACTGCATTAGATCTTAGAGGCAGTCTTAGTCTTAGAGACAGAAAGTAAAATGATGCGTATTGGTGCCTGAAGAGAGGGGGAGTGGGGAGTCACTGTTTAATGGGTGTAGGGTTTCAATTTTACAAGATGAGTAGAGATGGGTGGTGATGATGGTTGAACAACATTATAAATATATTAATATATACGCATATATATTTTGCAGGGGTTTGTTTGTTTGAATCCATACCTGAGGACATTTTTTCATTGCTTTTTAGAGAGACAGGAAGGGGAAAAGAGAGAAACATTGATATGAGAGAGAAACAGCAATTGGCTGCCTCCTGTACATGCCCAGGATGCCAACAAACCCACAGCCTAGGTGTGTGCCCTGATTAGGAATCGAACCCTTAGTCTTTTGGTTTATGAAACAATGTTCCAACCAACTGAACCACATCAGCCATGGTGAATATATTAGTATATTTAATACTAATGAACTGTACTCTTAAAAGCAGTTAATATAATAAATTTTATGTGTTTTAACACAGTAGAAAAATGGGGAAAAGTGCATATGTAGGTATTTGCTAACAGCTACTTCATAGGTTTTCTAAGCTTAACCATCACAGTTGTGTTCAATGGCAAAGTTTTGGCATTTGCCCTTTCATCCGTATTAGAATGGATCCAAAATTGTTCTCTGAGGAAAATCTTGGCTTAGCCCACACATATGTCCCCAGTTCCCCTCTGTTTCCTTAACTTTTATAAAACATTAACTCTGTCCTCAGTTCTGCTGAGTACTAAAGGAAATGGATCTGCCAGAAATTGCCAACACGCAATGGAACAGTTGGGGAAATCAACGTAAAGGGAGGACTTCCTGGAGACTGTGCACGCTACCTAAATTTTATCTTTAGATTAGAGAAAACTGATGAGAAGTCTGCCTTTGCATAGTCTTCTTTTGGCCATCCTATGATTACTTTTCCTGAACCGTTCAGGATCACATTAACAACATCTGAAGTCGAGGGATGGCAGTGTTACCTCACTCAGGGGAATCGCACTTGAGATACTCTATTGAACAAGACCTGGTTGTTGCAAGGTAGTTGTATTGACTTGCAGCAAGTAAAGGAGAAGAGATTCATTTTGGAAGCTCTGCCTCCCCAAAGGGAGCCTTCACCATTGCTGATATACACTATTTGGTCAATTACATGTTGATTTCTTCTTTTCAGTTGGCCATATTTAGGTTGAGTTTCTGTCAGGCTCATCCTGTTTGCAGCTGACTGGCAAAATACTATGCTAGTTCTGACATTTAGCAAGAATAGCATTTACGAAGTATATAGTCCAGACCTTGAGACCTTTGTCCTATCTAGCAGTAGGACAAGCAGCCTCAGAAACCCCCATGACTTTTTTCACTGTGGGGGTGTCGCTGAGAACACCACTTACTCATTGCACGGTTGTCTTAAGGAGCGCCTGCGGAAATTCACTGCCACAAATGACTGCTTCTCTTGAGCAACTAGATTGTTTTATAATCCTCTGAGCATTTTGCATTGTGTAACTGAATGTGCTTCCTTCCATCATGTGTTGGTAGTTTAAAAGTTCAGAGGCTTACTTACAGCAGGTGCCCACACTCCGGCATATACTTTGTGAAATACTTTTATCCTGACTTTATTTTGTCTGCTCTTAGTTTATCTTTGGCTGTTTACTCCACTTCCTTAATATGTTTTTATTGTGTGTATTTTATAAGCCATCTTCAATCTTTTTGAAGAGAAAGAATAAAGAAAAATGTAAAACATAACCATTCATTATTACAAGTCATAAAGATTAGTTTTAAGGTGGCATAACAATGAACCCCAAGTAATCTAATCTGAAGATTATGTGATTTCCTTTACCTCTTCTACTATCACATATGTATTTTCCCTGCCCTACAATGACTATAAATTCATTTGTATGAGGAGGAGATTGATTAGAAGGAAACAAAACAGTGAGTAAAGGCTAAAGCCAGGTAAGGTGGAATGTGAAAGGAGGAGCAAACATGAGCAAGAGGAAAACAAGCCGAGTCAAAGAAAGAAATCAAGAACTCTGTTCATTAAGGCTGCAAGAAGTAGAGTGGGTTGGAAGGTAAGTATTGAGAAATATTAGTTCAGAGAGACTTCTGTCGAGAGAACAGGAAGAAAGTGGTGACTTGTTCAAGGGGTTAGCCTGAACATCTGGTTTTAGTAATAGCTTACAACTAAGGAAGGGTATGGGAGCGTCACAGTAATGGCAGCAAGGCCATACCGGAGAGCAGGTGAGGGTGTAGTGGGGCAAAATCCTGGGCATTCCTGGATCATAGGCAAAAAGGCTGTGGCTTCCTTCATGCTTAGGTTGGCTGAGAAGAAGGGCTCTGGGATGGACTGAAGAGGGAGGCTGGGTTGGTTTTGGAGTAGGGGAGATAGGATGCTGGAGCAGAAACAGAATGTAAGCAGGAGGAGAAGCCACACTTCTCAAGGAGGATCTTACTTGGAGAGAGCTGAGATCTGGCAATGGACCTACAAGAACCCTGAGCAGTATAAATTTGGGGGTACCCCAGCACTTAACCTCTGGCCTGGCCCACTGTATGTGTTCCTTTTTTTCATGTAAATAAAGCCGGACCATATTGAACTCTGTATCCTTGTTATTGTGATTGCCTACTTGCCTGTGGTTAACGTCCCTCCATGGCTCTCATGGCAGGAAAGCCTTTCCTTGTGCATGTGTGACGGCATCCGAATGCGTCTGCCTTTGGGAATGACTCCCTACAGAGGACAGGAAATAGACTGGGACTGAGACTGGGATCTGAGCCGCCTTTGAGTCATCTCACCTGCCGCATGTACCCTCTGTCTGGAAATCTCTTCTCATGTCCTCTACCTCCTCACTCAGCTAATTCTCTTTCATTTTTTAAGTCTCAGCTTAAATGTTACCGTTCAGAGAAGGTTAGGTCCCCTTGTAGAGCTGGATTAAGACATTTATAAACCCTAAGCACCTAAAAGATTCTATTGGCTGTCCCCTAACCCCTGGCCTAAATGTGAATTCAAGCACAAAATAAAAGTGAAACAAATGTTTACTTTTTAAAAATGACATACATCGAAATGTATACATATCCTGAATAACTTCTTTCTAGATTTTCCTCTGATTCAAGTTACTTATCTACCTCTGTCTCTCTCTCACATACATATTCTCTGTCTCTCTCTCTCCCTCCCTCCTTCCCTCCTCCTTTAGCTCCTTCTGGTGTCCCAAGCAAGTGCTGAGTCAGCTGTCCAGGTAATTTGGCGCTCTCCCTGTTAAGCATTCCCATAGTGTCCCATACCTCTCCAAGTACTTTGCACACTGGTAATCAAGCAGTTGTTTGCTGGAAACTGTTTAATGTCTGTCTTCCCCATGACACTGTATTCTTCTGTAGGGCAGGGACTCAGTTTGTGACATTCAAGAGCTACAATATTTGTTCACTTTACCAGCTACCCTGTAAAATGTAAACAGTTTTTAAGTAAGCAGTTAAGAAATCAGTTAAGAATCTTACAGAGTGGTAAATTGGACTTTTATGAGTAAATAGGGGATAAAATAAGACGATGACATACTGGGTAGGGACAAATGAAATAACAGGTATGCTGCTGCAAAATATTGATTTAAACAAAGACTTTATAGACTATTTAATGTTGCTATTTCTGGAGAGGTAAATGAATTTCCTCTACACAATTCTTATCAAATACATCATAAATCCGTTACTGTAATCAATTTATTGTTGACAGTTTTATAAGACCCACGCATAAAGTCATACTAAAAGTTGTCCTGTTCCGGTCCAGATGCTAGATCCTGGCTCGCTCTCTTCACCCTCACCTCCTCTGCCACTGTTTAGTCACTCTTCAGCAAAGCTCGTCATTGCGCTAGATGCCTGGGCTAATAGTCCCATAGACCCAGCCCCCAAAGAGTTCATTCATAGTTCAAGGCCTGGGCACTGTCTTATAATTATGCTCTTAACAGCAACACGCTCTTACGTCTGTCATCTTGAATATAATAAAAATACTATGTGTGAAAGTATTCAGAAATGCACTAATTGTACCTATGTAGGAAATTGTAGGTAGATAGAATAAAGAAGGTCCATAAGAAGATAAAATATAGAAATTTCTTAGTTTTGTCACGCCCCAACTTAAGACCTGCTTGTTCACTGACTAGGGTCTCAATGATTCAGCTGAGACAACTTTTCTAGGTAGGGCAATATTTCTTGCCAGTCAGTGTATAGATCTTCGGTGACCTTGCTTGAAGAAACACTGTATGTGCAGAAAGGAGATGGTACTTCGTCTTCACAAAGCAGGGGTGATGGTGTTGTCAGTGCGTGTGTATTTATGCATGCATGCGTGTGTGTGTGCCTAGAGTGGAAGATATGGGGAGGTGATACGTGCATGTCTTAGTCCTTAGCTCACTTGATTTTATCCAGAGGTATTAATGAGTGTAACATTGTAGGCTCAATCCTTAGAGACGGTTGTTAGCTTTACACAGAAGAAAACTCTGTGCCATGCCGTAGCGTGCACGTCCAGTCCCAGAAGAGGACAAAAGAGCCGGTAACCGGAATCACCAGCATGATGAGAAATTCAATGCAATCATATAATGGTGGATTGATATTATCGCTGTAAATAAAAGGGAAGGGACTACTGTTACTTTCCACTGTACTATGGAAAAAAGAGGGGAAAAACCTTCACAATCAATAGGAAAGCTAAACAACTCTTTAAACACACACCTTGTATATGTTTTCCTCCGTATTATTTTCTACATGTTGTTTTTATTTATGTACCTGTATAGAAAGATGTACATAGATTTTAACCTTGAATAATATAATAATGTGTGTGAAGTCTAACAGGCCTTAGTCCAGCCTAGTAATTAATGACAACTTCAGTGAATGTGCAAGGTCTACAAGGTTGCATTAGAATTCCAAATGGCATCTTGTTTTTACTTTATCGGATTGTTTTGATATGTCAGACCAGAAAATGCATCTTTTCTCCTGTGTTAATTATTGGGAGAGATGCCAGTTTTTAGGTTGTATCTGTCAATTTTAGCTCCATCTGTTATGTTTTATCAAGTTGCTATTTAAACTCTTGCTAGTTTAGCTATTAGATAGTTCAGATAGATTTCAATATTGTCCCCAGTAGCTTCCCTAAAATGAATACTCCGTCACTAACCCCTGCACATGCTCTTCTCAGCAGGGGGGCTGGCGGTACTGGTCCAGTCCCAGAAAGAGCCTATTCCTGTTTGAGACCGGGTCATTTAGAGAGGAGTGGTCGTCTCAGAGTCGTAACAGGTCTCGTTGGAGCCCTCTGTAGAACAGGTAACTGGAATTTGTCTCCAGTTGAAATCCGGAAATCTCTTCTTCCTGCATTTCTCTTCCTCTTGCCCGCTCTGCCCTTTCCCAGAATCCCCATTCCCAGCCCCTCCCTAGCCCTTGGGTCAGAGTCCAAGGAGTTATATCACCACCTCCAATCTGGGAGAATGACAGAAAGTGCTATACTTTCCTTCTTCAAAGCAGGATATTTACTGCTATTGATAATCTGTTTTAATATAACTTTGATGCTTTCTTAATTTTAATATTAATTTTGATCTAATGTTATTAATAATATCAGGGGTGAGCAAATATATCCTGCTATCGAATTCCTTTTTATTTACCTGGCTCGAATTTTTACTGATTACATGTTAGACGAAGAGTAAAAACAGCATGCTTAATTAAATTACATTTGACTACTTATAGAAAGACGCAGTTTAACTGTGATGCAATAATGATACTATTAAACAGTAGACATTCTTGCAACTAATCCAGAGTTTTTCTCCGTAATCAATCTAATTACTAGTAAGCGGGGAGGTCTCCTCAGTATGGTGCTCAGAGGAAATATCTGTGGAGTAAGAGCCACCTGTCGTGAGTGTGCAGTGCTGGGGGCTCACTCTGTGGTGCGTCTTTGTGTGCCCCCAACAGCATTATCTCTGCGGGGAATGGATCTTCAACATCCTGCTCCTACCCGTCTTTCTTCTCCATATCCCCAACTGGCTTCCACTCCCTTCTCTGCAAGCAATTGTCTTTATTTCATCATTCAGACAGAGTAAG
>PVKM010021400.1:0-22601 GCA_004027735.1 Carollia perspicillata
ATGGGGTGGGAGGGAGGAGGGAATGCTGTTTTAGTTTCTTAATGGTCCAAAGGACAAATCTGAAGTGCAAAGAAAGGCGATTAGTAGCATGGCCGGGGGCAGTTCTGCTTAGAGAAGGCAACATTGATCCCAGCTCAGGGGGTGGAGAGATTTACTTGTTTCCAGGCTGCCTGACAGCTCCACGGTAGTGTCCAGGAGAGATTCTACTTCCTGCCCCAGGGGCCAGAGGGAACTCAGAAGTGTGCTAACGCAAAACAAGTTCCACTCAGTGGCAACTTCTGGTAGGTAAATGAGCAATGCCAGCTTGTGAGAAGGGGTTCTCTTAGCCCATCTGAACACAACCAGAGGTGGTGGGAGAATTTCTGAGGTCTGGGCCAGTGAGTAAATAGTGCCCCCCTCAATCTAGTTATCAATGCAATAAGATTGTGCCTGAGATACGAGGCCCAGAAGCCGGATCTCTGGGCAACAGAAAACAGGGTAGAGGAATGGTGCTTTATTATGTGACATACCCCATTCCACATCTCCACATCCCAAGGATGAGCCAAACTGACAGGGATTTAGCACTGAACTACTTTCAGGTGCACATAGACACGAATGTTAAAAAGGAAAGTTTGCCCAGGAGGAACGAAGATTGGCAGGGGCACTAAAGTCCATGGGCTATATGGAGGCCTGTATGTATGCCACCTAGAAACTGCCCAGACATCTAGATTGGCTTGTCTGTGAACTCTACTGGGGAGATAAAATGTTTTGGTCATCTACTGGGAAGACTGGACCCCAACGTACTAAAAAAGGAAGTGAAGACCCAGTATTTCAACCTGTCTGCTCCTCAATTCCTCTCAAATTCAGCTGAGTCCCAAGACAGTCTCCTCACTTTGCTTTCAATGAGATGTCGTCTTCTTCACCCTCCTTCTCATTGGGGTTTTCAAGATGGCAAGTGAGGCAGAGCCTGGACTCTCACAGGCCCCTCTGTAACAGGCCAGCCTGCCCTCAGCACATGGGGGAAAACCTACGAGGAGCCTCTGACCAAACTGGCTACCACCTTGGAACTGCTTGGGACAGATTCCTTGGCAGCTGGATAGCATGCGTGACTTTCAGGTTACAATTCTTGACAATCGTCTCTAATGGAAAGTTTTTCAGTGTTCCCTAAGTGGACTCTCAAGTCCAAGCTAGTCATCTTTGAGACTGTCCATTCTCTTCAGTGGCTTCTCCAGGGAATTCTTACAGCCAAGCAGTGGATGGTCCCTATTGCAATTGCTTCTTTCCAGAAACCAAACTAGGAGACGGAATTGATTCCTAAGGTTCTTGCTTTCTCAGGCCACTCAAGGCTGTTTTACTTCTCCCTGCTTTTGTAGGGGAATAAGGGAAAGCCTTTTTCTAGAGATTGGCAATCCAGACTGTTTTCAGCTCCCAGGGTCTGAAACCTGGGATCCTGACTAAGCCCCTGAATGAGGGGTTGCTTGCTTGTGTGTGCTCTCTCCAAATGGTCCACTCTCACGGGGTCCAGCTAACCCCCACAGAACGAGCACTAAGGGAGAGAGGAGTTGAGGGCGCAAGCCTCTAGTGTGCCCGGGTGCTTCCTACAAAGGAACACGATGTGCTGAGCCACAGACTGGCAAACCCTGGTGCTTTCCTTCATCTCCCATGAACTCAAAGGTTTTCCAAGTGCAGCCAACACTGCTGCATCGCACAGACCTCAAGTTTCTGATAAGACTGCTGGTTGCTGTTGGACCTGATCCACGGAGACTTAGAAGAGGCAGCAGGCATTTGCTAAAGGCAGTTGTTCCAAGCTCTTCCGTGATTTTTGCTGGCCAAGTAAACTATTTTGAGCACTACAATGGAGGAAATCCGGTCAGCCAACTGCAGAGCTCAGACTTGACGAAGGGCTTGTTTTTCTTCAGGCTTTACTTGAAGGTTAATGTAGGATGGATCCCCAGATAGACAACTCTGGGCTGTCCTACCCAGCAGCTCTGCCTTGCACTGTGGTTACCAACTTTCCTCACATCAAAAGTAGGCAAGTACAAATAGTGGGCTCACAACGTTTGACCTCGACTGGTTTTTCTAAGTTATTTTGTATATTTTTCAGCAGTGAAACCAAACTGGGTCTTCAGCTTTATCCCCATTTCTAGCAAGGGAAGAGCCTTTATACAATCGGGACACATTTTGGTTTTTCCTCATTGAGAATTTTAACTGTCTTTTTTTGTATTATTTCTACAATAATTTGTAAACATATTTATTTTTACCTGCCTTGTTTTTACCTTTTCATGTCAAGTTTTTTATACTGCACATTTGTCAAAATAAAGATTCTCACATAATGCTATATCTCTGAGCTACTTCCTCCCTTTTTGTACTTAATGAAAAGCTAGCTCTTTATTCCAGTTTTAAAAGCGGCACTTGAGCTAGAAGTATAGTTGAGGTAATCCAAGCGTTACTCAGAAACAGGGGGAGCTGTCAGTTGCCTGCACTGGGGACTACCACAGACCTACTTTGGTAACTGTACACCTGTGGTGGCTTAGCTTTTATCGTGCGGGGTGGGCAGGGTCTTTGGTGAAATATTGGCAGATGAGTGAGCCAGCTAAAAATCAAGCTTGCCTCTTCCTTAAGTGAAGGCATTCTATCTGGTAGATAATGGAGGACTGTGGCCAAGCTGAACCCATGAGCAGTGGGTAAACTTCCTTCCCTGTGGAACAGGTAACAAAATGGAGTGACATCAGCAGCCCTCTCATCCCATTTATTAAAGAAACAGTTAGAAAAGATACAACGCAGGAAAAACAACCATCCTTTCACATCAGGTTGAACAAAGCACAGTGATTTCTCCCCTTCACCCCCAGCCCCCCACCCCATGTCCCATCCGCATCAGCTTCAATTCTGAGGTTCTGTGATCGGGAGTACCAGTGGAGGGAGCTGTTTGAGCAGTGGAGCCTTGATTCTGGCCTCCTCTGAGTCCCAGAGAAGGCAGCTGCAGGACTAGTCGTCAAGTAAAAATTGTATTTGGTGGGCCTTTAAAGTGGTCGCCCACCTCCCTATTCTGTGTTCAAGCCCCCAGGGAAAGGTATGGCAGTAGAGGATGGCCAGGTCCAAACTGCCGGAGCACGGTCTGTTCACCAGTGCCACGTTTCTTTCTAGAGAGCAGTGAGCTGATTCTCCAGTGGTGAGCAGGGGGCTGCCTATGAACTGGGACCTGCAGGCCAATGTATCCCTGAGGAAAGTCCACAAGAACAATTCAAGAAACTAGTAAGAAACAAGGGGCAGAAAGCTGTGGGACAAAAGCACAGCAGGCTTCTGGAAGGCTGGGGATCCTTTCTCTCGAGGCTAGGATCACTCCACCTGCTGCAGTCCATGTCCCACAAATAACATTTCACCTTCAATCAAGAAAGAAGCAGAATTTGAAAAAGATGGCTCATTTGAACTTGAGCCCCAGCTATGTATTTCAGACTGTAGCTCCATGTCTACCCTTTTGCCTAAAACACAGCCTCTGCCCAGAACCACGATGCCTAGAAACCAAGGTGGTCCTGGAGAGAAAATGCTATCTAAGGGGGTAACATTCCATTTGGGTACATTGCAGCCATTGGACCCCCTGGTCTGGAGAAAGCAGCTGGGTTTGTGCCAGGGAGACTACCCATTCTAGGAAATGGGACCAAAGTCTTGGCTACAGGGCCATTCATCCTTGGAAAGGAAGTTGGGTTTAGACCCAGGGTCCCTGTTGGCCTTGCAAAAGGAGCTGGGTTGATACCCACGGGGCCTGCTGAAGAAGAACCCAGAGGCCCAGGAGCTGATCTGGGGAAAGTAACCTGACCAGGGCCGAGTGGGCCAGCAGACCTTGGGAACGTAGTTGGACTTGGACCTTGTAAGCCAGTGGCCCTTGGGAAGTTAGCTGGGTTGGGTCCTAAAGGCCCAGAGGCTCTTGGGAAAATTGCTGGATTTGAGCTCTGGAGACCAGCAGACCTCTGGAAGGTAGTTGGGTTTGAAGCCAATGTGCCAGAAGACTGAGAGAAGGCAGCTGGGTTCAGTGCCCCTGAACCTGTCCCCCTTGGAAAGGGATTAGCATTTACTCCCATGGGGCCAGCTGACCTCGAAAAATGAGCTGAATTAGAGCCTATGGGGCCAGGAGCCCTAGACAAGGGAGATGGATTTGGCCCTGGAAGGCCAATTCCCCGAGAGCCAGGACCAGAGTTTGGACCCATTGGGCCAGGTATTCTTGCCATGGAAGGTGGGCTTGTGCCCATGTTTCCAGAAGCCTGTGAAAACGATGATGAACTTGCTCCTAAAAGACCTGCTGCTCTTAGGATGGGGGCAAGATCTAGGCCTTGAGGGCCAGCCATTCTTAAGTTAAGACCAGACCCTGTGCCCAAGAGGCCACCTGCTCTGGTATCCAGATTAGGGCCTGGGCCCAGGCCACCTGCCCTTGGGTTGGGCCCAAGGCCTGCACCCAGGTCACTTGCTCTTGGGTTGGGCCCAAGACCTGGACCCAGGTCACTTGCTCTTGGGTTGAGCCCAAGGCCTGGGCCCAGGTCACTTGCTCTTGGGTTGGGCCCAAGGCCTGGACCCAGGTCACTTGCTCTTGGGTTGGGCCCGAGGCTGGGGCCTGGAAACATACTAGACCTTGGGGCAGAGTTTGTACCCATGAAGCCTGATCTCAGACTGGGACTTGGTCCAGGGCCCAGGCCAACAGGCCTATTATTGGGAGGACCATTTCCAGAAGTCAAGAGGACACCCGTTCTCAGGCTGGGTGCAGATCCAGGGCCCATGGGGCCACCACTTCTGGAGTTAGGACCTGTTCCCAGGAGACCACCTGCCCTTGAGCTGGGCATAGGACCTGGCCCTGGGAGACCCCCTAACCTTGGGTTAGACAAAGGCCCTGGGCCTGGAAGAGCCCCTGCTCTAGGGTTTACAGCTGGGCCCGGACCCGGGCCCAAGAGGCCACCTGGCCTTGGGAAAGAAACTGCACTTGTGCTAGTGGGATTCATTCCCCTTGGAAAAGAAGCCATGCCTGGATCACGAGCACCAGCAGGGAAAGGTGCTGGATTTGAAGCCAATGAGCCTGATGAAGCTGGAAAAGAAGGGTTCCTTGGAAATGGAGCCAGATTTCCACCAAGAGAACCAGGTGTCATAAGGAGGGAATCCGAGATCATGCCCAGTGGGTGGCCTGTGTTTAGAACAGGACCCCCCTGCGGTCCCAGGGAACTGTCGAGCCGTCCTCGAGGTGGCAGTGGAGCACGAGTCCAAGGAGTTGGCCGCTCTCTAGGGAAAATCCGGGGTTCTTTCATACTTTCTTGGGAACGTTGGTGATAATGGGCTTCGGGCGAGTTTTGAAAAGAATCTTGTTTTTGATGAGTGCTGTCACCAAGTATCGGGTACCAGTCTTGCAGGCACGCTCATCACAGTCCTGCTCTCCAGACGTGTGTTTGACAAGGACTGCAAAAGGTTTTTCCAGGTGGATGATTTTCCCATACAGGATATGATGCCCCACGATCAGCACAGGGATTCCCTTTGGCAGAACGAGAACGAGATGCCTGAGGTTCAGGGCAAGACCATAATGCTCAGGTGCTTCCTAGAGATGCTCTTGGCAGGCAACATTGCCACCTGCCCTCCCTGGTCTGGCTCTTCCATTGCTGAGCAGCCACAGTGGACAAACCACCCTCGTGCCCTTTTTTGCCCAGGTAAGAGAATTTTCATTTTTAGAACTGTGATCTTTTGCGATTCCTCAAAGTTAAACTGCCCTGCTGCTACAGAGGTGGGAGAGACAATAAGCAGACAGCTTAGCAGATTAGCTAGACCCTGAATAACAAACCTGAGGGCAGTCCTCACTCTGGGTCCTGGGAGCACCACCTTGGTGTAGCTTGCTTTCCTGAGGCATTAGGCAGGGAAAGAAAAGCCCCCTCACCTCAGTGGTGTAATGTAGGTCTCCCAGGAGGTTTCCAGCTAATCCAGTGCTGTAGCGAGCCTCGATCTCCCCCTGTAGCTCCATCAGCACCCATTCTGCCAGGCCTCCAGCCCCAGCACTGCAAGCAAAGGGCTGGCGGTTACAATATTTTTGAGGGGTGAAGGATGACTAGTGTCCTACACCACCATTCAAGGCCCAAAGGAACTCTGTGTTGAGCACAAGTTCTTGGGAAACTGGGCAGTGTTCTGCACTGAACTAGAGATTGAAGTGCAAGGATCTGTATGAGAGGTACCTCAGGACCCTGATTCCTCCAATAAATAGAAAACCTATATAGCTCTAAGCATTCAAGCTGAATTTTAAAAAAGCCTTAAAATGTACTCACCTGGAAACAATAATTTGTACCATGAGCCTTCTGTCTTTAGAAAAGCAACTGAAAATAAGCTGTAGAGGGGAAAAAAAGGTTTAGGATAATAATAGCAGCTCGTATTTGCGTGTCTGCTAGACACTTAGTGCTTCATATACATTTCATTCCTCTAACAATTCTATAAGGTGTAAACTGTAAAAAAATGGACATACATATAAGATTGCTTAAGATCACCAGAGGTAACTACAATGTTAACAGTTAATGAGATACCACAATTGGGTTCAAGACCACATAGCTAGTAGTCAAAAAACCAGAATCTGAACCCAACCTATACACTGCACAGCCCACATTCCTGACTACTATACTAATAATGTGCCTTCCTCAAGGATATTGTTAAGAGCTAGCTCTTTTAGATTTTACTTTTTTCCTTGGTGATGCTATAAACTTCGTGCCCACTTTGCTTATCTGGTATTTCAAGGTTCGAAGGACCTCCTTTAACTAAAAGCCTTGAGAACTGAAAAGTCCTTCAGTCAACTTTAGTGAAAGGTAAGCTGATTTCTGACGGCGCATCAAATGCTTTGACCATCTTTCGCTTAAGACAGTAAAAATAGTGCACCGCGACACGAGACTCTCATTTTATACAACAGCACCACCTGGTGGCAAGTTTGTGGTACTATACAAGAATGGGTTTACAGGGCACACTTTTGCTGGGAACTGGCTATACTTGTACTTCTCTTTCTGGGAAGGGTAGATTCAGCGGGGATCTAAACTACAACTTCTGTGTACCTCTTTCCAATGAATAGAAGGTTAGTGGAAGGTTATTAGTCCAGTGTTTACCAAATGTAGTACAGCAAGTTAGTAGGTAAAATTGTGCTCAAGTGTAGCCAGTAAATTAAAATAGGTTTCTTTACTGATCTGTTAATCTTCACTTTGGATCTCCAGGGAAGAGTACACTGCCATCAAACAGACTTCACAGACAACAGATTCTTCTCTTGAGCACCAAACATACTTTGGGAACATGAGGTTGGTCAAATCACTGGACTTTAAATATAAATGGCAGCTAATATTTAGTGAATTTTTAGTACAAATCAGATGCTGTGCACATATATGGGTGGTATCTCTTATTACTGTGACCACTCTGATAGGCACTTATCCCTATTTTGCAGATACAGCTACTGATAAACACGTGCTTGTATGTGGCATGCGCACACACAACCAGTGTATGGTAGAGCCAGCCGAAGAACATAGGCCATCTGACTTTATCTATACTGGTTATGATTACCCAATTCTGTCTTCCCTAAGGAGAAAACCAAGTGCCAGTGAGAATTAAAAGGCCTCAGGCAAGTACAGCATACACCCAAGAGCTGGTCAGAAGGGCAACAGGGAATCAAGAAGCCATCCTCAAGCCACACCTGCAGAAGCAGCGCCAGCTCTGGGACCACTTAAGAACAGGTAATGCACTAGCTCAGGAGGGCACTGGTCTTTTGACAAAGGAGGTTCTTTCTCATCGAAAGAACCACCAAAAGCACTTCGAAGGTTTCTTGAAGGAGAAAGAATAATGATTTAAAATAAAAACCCAAAAGGTTTGACTGGTTTCAGAACAATCTGGGTGGGATACACATTGTCATTTGGCTTCTATTTCTGTTTTGACATTAATTACTATTAAAATTATTAACTCGAAAACCTGAAAAATCAAAGTGCCACCACAATTTCTAAGAAGGTCCAGGCAGAGCATTATCTTTATAATACAAAAAGCTTCATTTCTCACTTGTCTGAACACTTAGTCTTTCAGTTCTGAAATGAAAACAATTCCACTATGTAGGCACTGTCTTATCTCCCATTTTACAGATGAGGAAAACAGGCTTAAAGCTAAAGGTCAAGTAACAACTCACAAAGTGGGAGAGCTGGGATGTGTACTAACTCCACAACATGGTCTCTCTGGCTCCCTCTCCCAGTACAACTATATTGTCAAATTTTAGAATTCTACTTTAGGGCTTTAAAATATCCTATCACCCGAATCCTTTATTTTTTCTTGCAACAGCTGCCTTTCGGCAAAAGTAGATAGGCATCAAGTACGCCTGCAGGAGAACTCTGATTGCTTTTCAAGACTAGCCTTTCTCACAGCATCTTTTACAAAATGGCAAGGAAGTAACCTATGCAGGTCTTATAACCGGCCACCAAAGCAGCTATTACATCTGTGGGATGGGCAATTAAAAAAGAAGCATAAACCTGTTTATAATATCATATCTTGTTGTTATAGAGGACATTCTTGGATACTGATTCCTTTTAATCTCCAACAAAAATTTATCTTTTGGTTTGTGAATTGTTAAATTGTTAAAAGATTACTGTCTTAAAGAGGTCTTATAGTGAACAATTATCTTCATAATGGTAACTGCCCCCAAGATAAAGTATGGTAGAATAAAGAACGTACAGCTTTTATTGTAATGGTTTAACTTAACCACAAATAATTTTTTTCTAGAGCTAAATAATGTTTTATAAACTGTTTTCATTAGAATTTTTTAATTCTTGTATTTTAAGATTTTTTAAAATATATATATTTTACATTTTACTTATTTATCTTTGGAGAGGAAGGAAAGGGGAGAGGGAGAGAAATATCAATGTATGGTTGCCTCTCATGTGTCCCCTGCTGGGACCTGGCCTGCAACCTAGGCATGTGCCCTGACTGGGAATAGAACTGCAATGCTTTGGTTCGCAGGCCCGCTCTCAATCCACTGAGCTACACCAGCCAGGGCCTATTTTAAGCTTTTTAAAGTAAGGGAATAAAGGCTTTAACATCTGCTAGGCCAACAAGTAGCATTTACTGGTCTCTTATTTGGGCCCAGGGACTCCTTATGTTTAGGGATACAGGGAGGAAAGCCATTAGATCTGGATTCCATGATTATGCCATGTATCCTATGTATGACAGGGGTAATTTAACCTTGCTTCAGTTCCCTAATAAACCAGGCATAAAAAAGAACCACTTCAAGGAGTTGTGAGAATTAAATGAGGTTATGAATGTATTCAGCACAGTACCTAGCATAAAATAAAGCCTTTAGGGTCAAGCTATTGATTACCTGGAGGAATGTGGCTTTTTCTTAGTAT
Organism: Carollia perspicillata; assembly: GCA_004027735.1. Taxonomy (NCBI): domain Eukaryota; kingdom Metazoa; phylum Chordata; class Mammalia; order Chiroptera; family Phyllostomidae; genus Carollia; species Carollia perspicillata. The sequence goes on from PVKM010021400.1 coordinate 9,348, forward strand.
AGAATGTCTTCATATTGCACTGATATTATAATGTTTATAATGGAGTAAAACATCCTATAGAAGCAGCGGGTTATCAGAATTAAATCAAGTTCACACAATGGGAGAACAATTCAAACATGGCAGTCTGGGTTCACCAAACTGCTTCAGTTCGAGGTTGTTTTCCTCTAAATGATGACTATTTTTCTGTGCGCCTTTCCACCAAATGAACAATTCAGTAAGTTTGATATATAAATGAATACAATTCTTTTTATTAACAGTGTTACTGTGGTTTTGTGACTGAAGGGGATGGTCTAAAAGGGATCTTGTCTGTGGACAGCTTTCTAGCAAGTGATGAAATCCTGTTTCTGAATGAGAAGCTTACCTCCCTCCAAAAGGGGGCTATGGAGGATAGGTGGAACTGAATGCTTCCAAACTTTTCTTAGTGAAGAGTGTGTTCAAATACGTGTGTGGATACTATGCATACACGTGGTACTTTCCCATCACATTTTAGGATTCCCATGATGGAGGGAATCAATTACTGGTATTTGCAGACAGTGAGTGGAAAAAAAATGGCTTCAGTCGATCAGAGTTACTCCAGTTTTCTCCATCTTCTGCCACTCTGCAACCCCGTCTCAACCCTTCCTCCTCTTACTGCTACAGCACCCTATGTTCCCCAAAGCCCCTTCCTTCTAACCCTGCTTGAGGTCTCCCTCAATCGCGGACTCTCCTCCCACCAGCCCCCATTTTCTCCAGCCTCTCCCCTTCCCATCCCTTCCCTTTAGTTTAGGCCACAAACACTTCCTACTCGTAGTCCCGCCCACTTTCTGGGACTTCTCAATCCGCTTCCCCATGCTTCACCAACCTCCACCAAGTTACCGGGACTTTCGCTGGGACCTATTGCCAAAGTGTTTAACCCATTCTCCTACCTCCCTGGGAAACGATTCTTCACACTGCCTTACTCCACACCCCCTAGAATGATGTTCCAAACCGTTCACCCTCCCCCAAAGGTTACTCTTAAACTTTCTTCTACCACCCTCATTCTCCAAATCGTTTGTTTCCCTCTAATTATGATATTCTGCGTTCTTTCCTTGGAAGGACCCCACCCGACTCTTCTCTCACTCCGCCCACAAAAGAACCTGGCTCACTTTCCAGACTTATCTCTTCCTTCCGACCACGCTCCAAAATCAACTCTCCCAGGCGTCTATCCCTCCTCCCCAATTTAAAATGTCCCCTCAAACCTCACAGTCCTACAACCCCCACCCCCGAGAGTCCCCTTTCTGATATTCCCGCTACCGCTTGGGTTCCGGTTCTACCCTGTTCCCATAAACCTCGTGTACTGGGCTCCCACCCCAGCGGGGAAGAGCCCCTTTCCGCACATACCTCGAGGATCCGGCCCGCGCCGCCCCCTTCTCCGTCCTCCGCCCGCGCTCGGCCACCCTTTCCGCCCTTCTGCGCTCCGCCCCGCTCGCTCCCCTCCCTCCGCCTTCCGTCTGCACAGCGCTCCCTTCCCCCACAATTCCCGGCCTTCCTACGCCCTGGGCACCCCCTATTTCTTCCTCCACCTCTGCGTGGCCCTCCCCGCGCCCCTCCTTCTTCCCGACCTCCCCTCCCCCGCCAGCCGCTCCCCGCCCCTCCGCTCGCCATTCTTCTCCCCAAGCCGCGCGCCCCGCTCGGCCCCAGCTCCTTAGCTTCCCGTTCCCTCACACCCTCGCCCCCATCCCCAGCTCAGCCCTCGCTCCCCGCGGCCTCCCGCGCCCCCCCGCCCGCGGCCTGACCTGCAATGGCGGCCGCCGAGCGCGGCGCCGCGCGGCCAACGGGCGACAACCGAACCTCCCGCCGCCGTCGCCGCCGCCGCGAGCACTGCCTGCGCACTTCCGGCCTTGCGCCACGAGCACTTCCGGGGCAGAGCACGTGAGCGCGCGCACGTGGGGCTGGGGCGGAGAGAAGCTAGCGCCCGTCCGCGGGTAAGTTGGAGAAGGTGTGTGGGAAGCGGCAGTAAGGAAAGAGCAATTCGCGGGGCTGGGGTTCTGCGTACCCTAAGTCGTAGGCCTTTGGAACTCGCCGTGTGTCGAGGCGAGGGCTCCGTGTGTCGAGGGCGGGTGGAGGCTACTCTGTAGATCCCGGGAGATGGAAGGGGCGGTGGAGACCTCGCGCGCCTCTCGGACGCTCTCTTAGCCGGGCTGGGCCCAACACACCTTTTCTGCCCTCTGGTTCCTAACCTTGAAGGGAGACAGCTGAGGAGTGAACGGGACCCAGGCCCTACCGTTGCGGAGTGCGTATGTTGGCAGCGGAGGTGGAGTGGGAGGGGTAGTTGACAGATGCCAAACCAAGTCCTTCTTGAGGAGCTCTCAGTTCTGGCTGCCCCATCAACCCCACCTTCACTGCTATAGTTTGAGTCTGTAATTTGGACACTGACCATGGAATAGAGTCAGGGAGAAGTGCTTGCTAAAACGCAGTTTTCTAATGGCTCCCCGGCCCGCCCCCCAACACGCCCAGAAATTGGAATTCTGGAGCTACGGAGTAAGGACCCGAATCCTGCATTTTTAACAACCGTTTTTTCGAGGGAGTTTTGATGCAGGAATTCTGCAGATTTGACTTTGAGAGACTGGTTTAGGCTGTCAGCATTTCTTGCCTCTTCAGAGTGGTGGTGGTGGTGTTGACCCTCCTCTTGGCCCTCAGAGAAACCTCACACCCCAAATAAAAAGAAGAGCCTTAGTTCTGCTTGGACTACAACCAGTCAGCTCCATGTGTCTTCCTTTGTTCAAGTTCAAGCTCCCATTAGAGAATGAGATTGTTTTCAGTCTTTTGCTCTAAGATCAGTTTTAGGTTCTCATACTACTTCAGCAGTTGTCAGGATTGTTAGAAGTCTGGGTGATGCTCTGTATGTTGACTTTTTAGATTTTTTTGCAGAAGAGTCTTGAGCTTCTGAAGATTGCTTAATAGAGTCTTGCATGGGGCATGAAAATATCGTTACTTAGATACTTAGAAATGAACCTCAGGGAAATACAGTTGGAGTCTTCCATCCAGAGCAGTGATACTAAGGAACAATACATATGGTCTTCTGCAGTTAACATCTAACAAAAATTACTCTTTTTTTCCCCTCCCTTAGGAATGGGTGAATTTAAGGTCCATCGAGTTCGCTTCTTTAATTATGTTCCATCAGGGATCCGCTGTGTGGCTTACAATAACCAGTCAAACAGATTGGCTGTTTCAAGAACAGATGGTACCGTGGAAATTTACAACTTGTCAGCAAACTACTTTCAGGAGAAAGTAAGTCATTTAGGAGCCTGATTTGGTATTTCTGAGGTTAATTTTCTTAAGTTCAATTCTACGAAAATTATGTCTTTTATAGTTAAAGAGGTCAAAAGGAAGTGACTCTCTGTACCCTCTCTCTGGAGTTGTTTTGAACTATGTAACATCTGTAGCATGTGATTTCTTGTCTGACTTTCTTGATGAGAGAAGCGCAGAGTTTTGGTCTGTGTAATGTTGGTTAGAAAGATCCTACCTAGGCACTGGGGCAGCTCACTGTCACTTAGAAAGTGAGGTTTGCTGGTTCTTTTGGGCACAAGAAGAGAAACTGTTGGGACTGTTGATTTACATCGATCTGCACACCGTTGCAGCTTTGGTAATGTAGCATTTCCTGCTGGTGGTATCAGTACCTATTTCATTGGCAATTTGGAAATATTCGTGAAACATTTTCATATCAGAAACTCTGGTAATGTGATAGCAGGAAGGTGGATTCCCAAGTTCATCTATCTGAGAGAATGTAGACTAACCTTGCCTATATATTTAAAGTAAGGGAGTTTTTAAATTAGGTAAAAACCATTTTGGATGTATGCAAAGGGCTGTTATTGCAGCATTTTTCTTCAAAGGCACTGATTACTCATTTCAGATGCAACATCTAATTCAGTTCACATTTATTGAGTGCCTTACTTGCCCTGGGCACCATGATGTAAATGAATGAGTAAATGAATGAATTTAGTGCTTGGCTGAGCCTAGTACTTGGAAGGCAGGCTCTCTGTAAAAGTTTCTATATGAATGAGGAGCAAGTAATAGGCATTAAAACGAATGTCAGAGGCACTACTGTCAAGGAGCTTAAACTCCAGGGAGGAAAAGACGAATATACAGTTTCGAAACATTGTCATAAGTTTTATATAAAGCTATGCACAGGCATGCTTTTAGTGGAGAGATGCTGTACTCTAATGAGATGGGTTTAGGAATCTTGGAAAAGGGATGACTTATTGAGCCGACCCCTAAAGAACTAACAGGAGTGAAAAAATTACTGGTCACCCCAGCTGGGTCCCATTCTGCAGTGTGAAAGTCATGCTGTGGTTCATGTTTGTCGCATCACTTATGACAACTAATTATATACTAGTTTATTTGTTTAATGTCTTTCTTCCTCACTGAACTTCAAATTTTATGAAAATAGGGACCATGTCAGTGATGTTCATGACTATATTCCCAGCATTCAGCAAGTGTCTAGTACAAGCCACTGCTGAGTTAGTATTTGTTGAATGAATTAAGTCAACCATCTCTTACTTAGTATCTCTTATTCTCTCTGTTTTTTCAACAATTCAATCTAGTCTCCTTTTTCCATATTTGCTACTATTTAAGATTACTTAGCTCTGGTAATCATTCCCACAACAAGAAAAAATTGTATCTGTTAGAGTGGAAAGAATAGGGACTAGGAATAGTGAGACCAACATTCTCTTCATGTCATTGACTTTGACACTTTGGGCAAGTCACTTAACCCACAAGTTGGCCCTTTCAGATTCAAGTAGGATAAATTATATCTACCCAGTCTCTTTTGCATCAAGCAAATATAAGAGAACAATGCCTTGATAGGTATGCAACTTTTTGAGGGCTAAGAAAGCACTTATAAATGAGACTTGAATGAAAAACTGGAGTGAGCTACATTAGTTTATCTAATTTTTATTTTTTAAACAGCTTTTTATAGGTAAAATTGACACAACAGCATATATTTAAGAAGTATGTACAGCCCTGGCTGGTGTAGCTCAGTGGATCGAGCGCAGGCTGCAATCCAAAGGGTCGCTGGTTCGATTCTCAGTCGGGGCACATGCCTGGGTTGCAGGCCAGGTCCCCAATGGGGGCCACATGAGAGGCAACCACACATTGATGTTTCTCTCTCTCTTTCTCCCTCCCTTCTCTCTCTAAAAATAAATAAAATCTTTAAAAATATATATATACACGTTGATAACTTTAAATATATGTACACACCTTTGAAACCATCACACAATCAAGATAGTGCATTGATATTTTTAAAGTTAGATACAATCAAATACAATGGAATAGGAACTTTATTCTACTGAAAAGCTTTTGCAGAACAAGTCCTAGTAGAAGAAACAAAACCAGCTGTGGAAATAAGGAAAAATGTGAACCTGGAAAAAATGAAAATGTCAGTAGAAATGATCTCCTGGTAGCACAAACCCCACACTATTTTTCTAGGGAAGCATTTTGTTTTTCATTATGTTGCCTGTGACCACTCAGTGCTGATAGCTGGTAAATCCATGGTGGGCTGAGAAGTTACGGTGTTTCTGTAGTTTTTCCCAGGTCATGAGTCTCGAGCTACAGAAGCTCTGTGCTGGGCAAAAGGACAGCGACTCTTCAGTGCTGGACTCAATGGAGAGATTATCGAGTATGATTTGCAGGCATTAAACATCAAGTATTCTATGGATGCTTTTGGAGGACCCATCTGGAGCATGGCTGCCAGCCCCAGTGGCTCTCAACTTTTGGTCAGTACGCAACTATTGGTCATTTAAGCCAAGATTTCTCTTGTGCCCACTTAAACAACTTCCCTGCATTCGTAGGATGATAGATTGAAGTTATATTATGGCATATAGTGACTCAAATCTGAGCTGGATTCCAGCGACCCCAGTATAAGGTTGGAGTTGATACTGCCAGTTAAAAATCCCTTGTCCTTTCCCTGGCTGTTGTGTCTCAGTTGGTTGGAGCATCATCCTGTAAACTGTAAGGTCAAGGTTGTGGGTTCATTTCCAGTCAGGGCACATGCCCAGGTTGTGGGTTTGGTCCCTGGTCAGGGTGTCCTCGAAAGGCAGTGGATCAGTGTTTCTCACATCGATGTTTCTCCCCCTTCCTGTTCCCTTTCTGAAAACAATAAGCATGTCCTCAGGTGAGGGTAAATAAAGCAATTAAAAAAAAAATCTCTCGTTCCTTTACATCCTTCTGCTCTGCTTTAAACCTTGTTTATTTATTTATAAGAGGAGAGGGTTAGTTTGGCTTACCAGGCTTTGTCCTTTGGAAATGAGAGCTGTAGAGACTTTCTTTGTTTAGTTGTGCTTCAGAATACAGCTTATTAAATCCTTTTGGAGATTCACAATGCACTAATGTATATTTGAAGTTCTGAGGTCCTTCCACCAGTTAATCTGTGCAAGTATGTTTTTACCACAGTGTTTCTCAAAATTTTTTGAGCACAGATTGAGAAGACTACTCTCCCCCTCCCCCATTAATACTGGAATGATGCTTTCAGAGATTTAATTTTCTGTGATAAGACTGTGATTCCCTTTTAATTTATTGCATTAATGTGTGCACTATCTCAGTAAGTCTCTGTTTAGGTTATATAGTTAATAGGTCTTTTATTTAGGCCACGGGTCTCTAGCAGAGATGTGCTGTGAAATTCCGTTTTTCTCTTCTATGTCCCGTGCAGGAATTGGGTCACTAATTAGCCTGCTTTCTCATTAGGACAGGAAGGCTGCCAAGAATATACTATCAGTTTCTTGGGCCAGTCCTTTTTCTCTCTCACCAACTATTTTTCAGGGCAAGTGATCAGTTTAGGAAGAAACGTATATATTTGTAAATATATATATGTGCGTATGTATATGTATGTATATAAATGTGTATATATATATAGTTAAAAGTATAAAATGCTTATCTTCTGTATATTCTACCTCTTCTCCCCTAATAGGTTGGTTGTGAGGATGGATCTGTGAAACTCTTTCAAGTCATCCCAGACAAGATCCAGTTTGAAAGAAATTTTGATCGGCAGAAAAGTAAGGGTCATTTCTGGTGGGGCAGTGAATAGCCTTCACAGGTAGTTATGTTTCTGGGTCACTGGGGCTGGAATATTTTCCCATGGGCCCAGGTAATGTTTTATCCGTGAAGCTTTCTTTTTCAAAAGAAGGTGGCAGGCTTGATTTGGGCTTAGGGGCATAGTTTGCTGACTCCTTACTGAGAAAATAGTAACTATTCCGTGTATTCTCCATGTCCATTAGTAATATTTATGCTCTGCTACTCAGATTTATATTTTGGTTGTTTTTAAATATCTTGAGGTGTTCTTTTTAAATTATAAAGGTGATATATTGCTTGTTAAATTTTCACATTTTTAGCCAAGTATAAAAGAAAATATCGCATTTCACAATGTAGACAACACTTTGGGATGATCTAGACTTTTGTATATTCACATAGATAAATACGCAGGGAGTGCCTGTATTTGTTGGCAGCTTTCTTTCACTTGTTACGTCACAGACGCCTGTGGCAGTCATGCCAGTTTGCACGGCACGGCATTGCATTTTATGGTGCTCCATAGTTTATTTAGCCAAATTCCTGCTGATGTATAGTGATTTTTTTTTTTACTACTACAACCAGTAGTGCAGTGAATATTTTTATACACATATTTTTGGGTACTCATGCAAGTATTTTTTCTGTGTTTAATTCCCAGTACAATTACTGGGCCAAGTATGCCCATTTTCATTTTGTTAGGTTACTGCCAGATCACCCATCAAAGGATTATGTTTATTTACACTCCCGCCAACCATTTATACATTATTAAAGTTAGTGTCAAATACTTCGTTATGGATCTCAGGGCAAAGCTGTTCCTTGTTTGTTTTAAAAATAGTTCTTCACAAGATTGTAGTGGTGAGAGAGCTGAGACTATAGAACACTAGCCCTATTGATATTTGTGGAAGGAGAACTCAGTTATCTTTTGCTGTATATTTATGTGTGTGTCACTTTTTTGTTGTTGTTCAACTCCCAAGGTCGCATCCTGAGTCTCAGCTGGCACCCCTCTGGTACCCACATTGCAGCTGGCTCCATAGACTACATCAGTGTGTTTGATGTCAAATCAGGTGACTGTTTTTCTCAGCTCACTTGGGATGTGGGTCTCTTTTGTCAGATTCATGTTTTTGGGTTCCCAAAAGCTGGAACCCTTGTCATACTTTCAGGGATGTTCAAGGCCTAGCCTCATTAATTCCCCGGGATGTTCATTGTGAATTTCAGACCTTTCTTGGTTTACTGATCCTGCTTTGGGAGGAATCTTGGTTTTTCCATGGGCTGTAGTATTTTTTATCATAAGAATTCACAATAGCCCTAGCTGGTGGCTCAGTTGATTTGAGCGTCATCCTTATACACCAAAAGGTTGTGGGTTTGATCTCCAGTCAAGGCATATACTTAGGTTACCCATTCAATCCCCAATCAGGGTGCGAATGGGAGGCAACTGCTCGATGTTTCTCTTCTCTCTTTCCCTCTCTTCTCCCTCCCTTCCTCATTCTCTAAAATCAGTAAACATACTCTCCAGTGAGGATTTTAAAAAAGAAGAATCCATGTCTTTCAAAAAAAAAAAAGAATTCACAGTAAAACTTGTCCTCAGCCAGTAAGACGTTAATGATCAGTAGAACAGCTATTTATTTGTGCCGGTTCCTGGTAAGAATGAGCATCTGTCTGAGGAACATGTGATCTTGGTAGCAAAGTGGTGAGATATGAAGTCAGAAAGGTAGAGAATCCCAATCTTCCTCTGCTCTTGGCCTAGAGAATTAGCTAATGGAATAGTTCAGTGATGAGATTGACTTCAATTTGTTAGGTGGCTGTGTCTGTACCCATTTAAGATGAAGTTAAACTCATTAGGTCTGTCTCCTTTTTCTTCAATGCTTGAATAAGTTTTTATTGTTATCAGTTATGCATATGTAGAGTCAAAGAATTCCTTAAGGCTTGTTACAGAAAAGCAGGGCTCCCTCGTTTCCCTTGTTCATTTCTCAAAGGCAACCACCTGCAACTGCTAGCTGATTCCTTTGGTATTTACCTCTTTGCTATACATAGTATGCCTATTAATATATATTTTGATTTTTCAATTTTAGACCATTGGTGTTTTTTTTTAAAGACTTTATTTATCTTTAGAGGGGAAGGGAAGGAGAGAGGGAGAGAAATATCAGTGTATGGTTGCTTCTCAGGCATCCCCTGCTGGGAACTGGCCTGCAACCCAGGCATGTGCCCTGACTGGGAATTGAACCATGGTTGTTTGATTCACAGGCCCAAGCTCAACCCACTGAGCTACACCAGCCAGAGCAGACCGTTGTTTACTGACTTCTACCATTTAGTCCACTTTCTACCATCTGTCACATGCACATTTTTTCCTCACCCTCCCAGTATGGTTATAACTGTTCAGATTTGTAGTCACTGTTTTCATGATAATGAAATATAAAATAAATAGTACCCACACAGTAAATTACCTTTACTATCCTGTATGCTTTTGGTTAATGTTTCTCTCATACTCTCTCATTCTATTTTCCTTCACACACACACACACACACACACACACACACACACACACACACACACACGTATCTGTCTCACTAATTCCTCCCCACATGCTTTCAGTTGGATAAATTAGGTTCAGATACATCTGGTTTTCTTTCTACCACTTTTGTCTTCTTGACTGATTCTCTGCCAGAGCCTCTGACTTGCTCCAGTGCAGCCAGTTTCTGGGCCTCCTGCACAACTGTGAGGTCTTGAACTCTGATTTTTCACTCAGTCCAGAGATCCCCTTTGCTTTTCTTGTTGGTAGAATCCCATTTCCATCTCATTCATTTTCTTGGTTAGTCTTACGTTTGGTGGATCCTGAGAAGGGGTGCATGAGAAAGAATTCTGGGCTGGAAATTGTTTTCCCTTAGAATTTTGAAGGCATGGCTCCACTGTCTTCTAGCCTCGTGTATTTTTATGAAGTCTAGTGTATTCTGAGAGTGGATCTTTTGTATAGGTCTCGCCCAACCCCTGCCCCCTGCCCCAGAGGCTTTTAGGACCTTCTCTTTGTCCTTACTATTCTAAAATTCAACAATTATGTTTCTTGGTGTGCAGACCTGTTAACATATTTATTGGAGCCTTGGTAGTTTCTTTTAATCCAAGATCCATGTTTTTCCATTCTAGGGAAAATTCTAGTAGTTATTTTATACATGAGCTTCCATTTTCTCTTTTCTGGAATTTTATTTGCATGTTATTTCTTTCAGTTTTCTCATTTCTTTTTTCCCTCTCATTTTTGTCTCTGGTATTTTTCTCTGCTTCCTTGGAAACTTTGTCATCTTTATCTTTAAATCCTGTTGTTGAGTTTTTCATTCTTTTTTTCCTATAATTTTATATTCACTTATGTGATCATTTGACAGTTTTTTATCGTTGGTCAAATAGAGTTGTCTCTTATTTTCCCGCTACCACTTTCCCCTGCCCCCTGTTAAGTTTTTCATTTCCAGAGGTTTTTTGTTTGTTTGTTTCCTGACTTTTACAGAGTTCTCCTTTTGTTTCATACTAGCTCTTCTCTTTCTAAGGCTGTTCTTTATGGTATTTATCAAGTGCTCTTCGCCCTGCCTCTGTTTCCTCCTTGGGGTGTGTGTGTGTGTGTGTGTGTGTGTGTGTGTGTGTGTAAGTAAAGTCTGCTTGGCCCCTGCCTTTCATAGTAAAGCTTTTCCCACATGTCTGGTGATCACTCTCATCACAACATGAGTGGAGTCTATTGCGCATGGGCTTCACTTAAGAATGGTCTGGCTGGAATGTTTGAGAGCCTCTGAGTAAGGACTGGGTTATTTGGATCTTTTCTTTTGTGATGGTCATCTTCCCCAGAAATGTTCTTTTTTAAACACTTTTTTAAAAGATTCTATTTTCTTTAGAGGAGAAAGAGGGGAAGGGAAACATCATTGTGTGAGAGAAACCTCAATCTGTTGCCTCTCACGTGCCCCCAGCTGGGGACCTGGCCCACAACCCAGGCACGTGCCCTGATGAGGAATCCAACTGGCAACCTTTTGAGTCGCAGGTCGGCACTCAATCCACCGAACCACACCAGCCAGGGTGAAATGTTCTTTTTAAAAATTCTCCTGCCTGGCGATAATGAGCCTGCACATCAGTATTCTAAGGAGAAGGAAACTGGTGTTTTCAACATTGATGTAGTCTACTTTCCATACAGGACTCCCACCTTCAATTCTGCGTGATGGCCCACTTCCGAGAGTAGGTCTCTAGCCTTCCGTTGAGGTGGGGTTTTGGGGAGGTGCCTGGCTTCTTAGTTAGGGGGTGAGTATCTGAGGGATTAAAAGTTTCTTAACCTTACTTTCAACCAGCCCCTCCTTTTAGCCCCGCCTTCACCTGTGTTTCCAGGGTACCTGGGGAACCAGTGCCTGACTTTTCTGAGGATCCTGTGGTGTAAGTCAGGTGGCTTCTTGGCTTTCCCCGCAGCTGACCTGGGGCTTGGTTTCAGGGGTCTGCTAAGTCAGTTACCATCCTGTAAATGCCCCTAAATTGTCACTGTTCTCTTCTCTTTCTTTCCCATGGGGTTTTGGAAAAGAGCAAAGTGTAATGGGTGTGTGTAATTGGCTAGTTTTAAGTGCAGTCCCGTGTCTCTTTTGCATTTCATCTTTTCCCTCTCCCTCTCTCTCATCCTTAGGCAGCTATTTTGGTGTTCAGAAACTGGGTTCACCATAACTAGTATTTACCAGCTGTTAGTGTTCAGGCTGCTAACTTGACATGTGTCTACCACAGGTAGTGTTCGAAGACTAAAGGAGAAATAATTACCATTCAAATGTGGGCCTTTCTTATTTTTCAGGGAGCACTATTCATAAGATGCTCGTGGACAGGCAGTATATGGGTGTGTCTAAGCGGAAGTGTATCATATGGGGTGTGGCCTTTTTGTCCGATGGCACTGTCGTAAGTGTGGACTCTGCTGGGAAGGTGCAGTTCTGGGACTCAGCCACTGGGACGCTTATGAAGAGTCATCTCATCGCAAATGCTGACGTGCAGTCCATCGCCGTGTCCGATGTGAGTATAGTCCCTGTTTTGAGTGGTTCCTGTACAGTCCGGGGGATGGCACCCCACACACAGTGGTCCCTGATCCTGAGTGTTGTACTGGAAGGAGATATATTTAGGGAAATGGATTTGAAAAGCCACGTAGTTTCCCTGAACTCCTCTATTTTCTAACAGCTAGTTAGAGAATATTCTCTGAAAGACTAGCTAGCAGCAAGGTTTTCTGCAGACACTCCCCACCCCTAGTGAATCCAGTCTGATTGTAGACAGTGCACAAGTGTCCTAGAAGAATCTTGAGGAGCGTGTTCCCTGTCTGTACAATTGTTCTGCTTACTAGCTTGGGAAATTAGAAGATAATTTTATAGTGATTTTGAAAATGTTAATTGTCTCCTGCTTGAATAGACTTATGCAGATTTTTGCTGAACATGTGTGCCTCTTCCCTTTTGATAACCAGAATTCTTGATCCAGAAACATTTGGGTAGTTTAGCAGTGAGGTATGGAAGTTGACTTTGAGATTTGACTAGATCCGTTATTCTTTGCCTTGTTAGTCTGAGAATTGCTTGCTATCTTCAGTGTGAAAATCCAGTTTTTAGTGTAGAGATCACTCATATTTGCTCTTCTTACCTATAAAATGTTCCTGTCCCATTTTGTAGGTTTTCCATGGGAACAATTTGATACATGTTAAAAGCCCTATGGAACATTTAGATGTTACCTATAAATATAAAAAAAGTATAAGTGAAATGAGTGGGGGAAATTCTCTTTTTGAAATAGTCTTAATCCAAACTGTTTGGAATTATTAGACTTAAGACTTAATTATTAAATTTAGTAAAGTGTACTTACTCAAATATTATGCTTTTTAAAAGACCAAGGAAGATGTATATTTACAGCTGTGTAACAATTTTCAGGAGTTATTGTTAAGGGGAAACAGAACAGTATAATACTGTATAATACAGAACATAATAGTGTATAAAGAGAAGAAGGGGCAGATTTAGACATTAGACATTAGATATTTATGTATTAGATACTTTATGTATATGCCGTTATCCTGATACATGTACACATAGACACATAATACCTCTACAAAGATTTTTAAAATGCAGATAATTTCTGGAGAGTGAAGCTGTGGGGGCCGGCAGGAGACGGGCTGAATCTGCGCTGCACACCGTTTTACACTGTCCCATCTTTTTCCTGCTGTGTGCCTGTATTACTGCATGACATTGAATCTTGATAGAAATGATTGTAAGCCAT
>PVKM010021401.1:0-22601 GCA_004027735.1 Carollia perspicillata
TGTTCCCAAATTGCAGGGAGAAAAAACTTTTTTTTTTAAACTAATTCATTCCCTTTTATCTATACTTAATAGCATCTAGTTAAGCACTTTTTCCTACATACTAAAGTAGTAGCTAGACATTTACTCGCCCTGAATTTAGGCATTTTTGTTGCCTCCAGTCTTTTTGAAACTGCTCACTGCAGCCGGGTGATCTTTTCTTACATAACATCTAGTCATTCAGAACATGTCATTCCCCACCTGCCCCTACCATCGCTCACACAGACACAAACACCAATTAAAACTCTGTACTGCCTTGCCACCAACGTCAAGACAATCAAATGGGGGGGGAAATGGTCCTGAGACAATAGGACGTCCACATGCAAAAGAATAAAATTGGACCTCTATCTCATGTAATAAAAATTAATATAAAATAGATCATAGACTTAAGTATAAGAGCTAAATTATAAAACTTATAGAAAAAAATATAGGAGCAAGTCTTCATGACCTTGGATTAGGTGAAACACATTCATAAGTATAACACCAAAAGTACAAGTAACCGAAAGAACTGGATATCAACAAAACTAAAAACTTGTTCTTCTAAGAATGCATTCAAGAAAATGAAAAGATAACTCCTAGAAGGGAAGAAAATATTTACAAACCATATAACTCATAAGGGACTTGTACCTAGAATATAAAAAGAACTTTCAGTAATAAAAACACAAATAATCTAATTAAAAATTGGGAAAGAATCTGAACAGTCTTTTCTCCAAAGATATGCAAATATTAGTAAAGCTTATTAAAACAATGCTCACACCTTTAGTTGTTAGGAAAATTCTAAGATGTCAATGAGATACCACTCACATCTATTAAGCTGACAATAATAGAAAAGACATACATTAACAAATATTGGCATGGTTGTGGAGAAAATTAGAGCCCTCTAATTTTGCTGGTGAGAATGTAAAATGGTGCAGTCACTTTGGAAAAGTCTGGAAGATCTTCAAAGCAGTAAATACAGCAATTTTATTCTTATGTATATACCCAAAAGAAATAAGACACCTATGTTTACAAAAAAAAAAAAAAGAAAGAAAAGAACACAACTTGTGCAAGGAAATCCACAGCCACATTATTTATAAAAGCCCAAAAAGTAGAAAAAAAATCAAATGTCTAAAAATTAACAAATAATAGATATGCAAATGTGGGAAATACATACACTGTAATATTATTCAGCCATCAAAAGAATGAAGTACTCATACATGATACAAAATGAATGAACCTTGAAAATGTCATGCTAAGAGAAAGAAGTCAAATAGCCTGGCCTTCTGGTTTGACTTGTCTGGTTGCCCTCCTCCTGCTCTGTTCCCCTCCCCCAACCCACTTCTCCAGACCAGGTCAGGGTCCTCATTTCAGTGTCCTTGGGGCAGGAAGTTTGGCCTACCTTTCTTTTCAGAGCTGCTGTGCCATTGAAACCCTGTAGTCACAGTCCGTAGGCTTTATAAGCTTTGCCTGTGTTCATAATGATCTAAAAACAAACATTTACAGTCTCTCAGTTATTAGGTTAAATATTGAAATATAACTTTAAAATATAATCTGTAATGTTTAATTGATAAAGTTTCTTTCATTTTGCAAAACATGACATCATAAAACCATCGTTTTGCAAAACATGCATCGTAATGCCCAATCCGCTCCTGTAACTTTAGATATTTTTACACACTTAGATATCTTAGTTAATATATTAATATGGAGTATAGGTGTATTCCCCATGTTATTGAACACCGACATGATGTCAGAAAGCCAAAGTAAAGTGAAGACATTTGAGAAATGTCACTCTGACCTTCAGGCGTTCTGCAAGGCCTCAGAATTTGCAGTCCAGTAGGAAAACACCTTAGGGCCTGTTGGGACACTGACAACCACACCCCTGAGTCCAGGACCCAAGGCAACTCTGGGCAAATCCACCCTATCAGCCGCATCTCCTCCTCCCCTTGCTCCGCCTCTTTCAGTCTTTTCGCTTTGGTCGGTCGAGGTGGTAGCAGCCGCAAGTCTTCTGCTCTGATCCAAGCTACAGATTCCAGGTCAGTATTCAAGTCCATTTTCAGGCCGACACCAGTATCCCCACTAGTCCTGAGTGCTTGACCTGCTTTCCAGGTTGACTTGAGGTGGTGCAGGGTGGAGGAAGCGTGAGGGACCACTGCAGGTTTGAGTTGACTCTAGTTTGGGAAGGGAGCCCAGATGAGGTGCCTTTGGAGCTAGGAGTAGTAGACTGTAAAGAGTAGTGGTAGTTAAACCCTGATTCTGGAAGCTAAAGAATGTGGGGAGGCAGCTCTTGGAAGGTCTGGTGGGGAATGACAGCAAACTGGGCCTGGCGTGGATTCAGAGGTCAGCAGCCCCTCCCCCATCTCCTGCCTTCCTGCTCCAGGAAGCGAGCACCTTTTATCCTCCACCCGGGAGGCCCGGACCTCCCCTCCGAGGATCTGCGAGCTGAGCCACCGGCTCCAGCCGGAGCGGCCTGCCGGAGGCGGAGGAGACCTGCTAGTCTTCGAAAGCAGCGGGGCCACGCGCTGAGTGAGTTCCAGGAAAACACCGCAAAAGTGAGTGCCTTCTGTTTCTCGCAGAATGTATTTAAAACTCCTTGGCTTGCTCTGTAGTGCCTGATCACCTGGTGGTGCTGACTTCTGGAACTCCCTGACTTTTCATTCCCTCCGTGTGCCCTTCACAGGGAGATGTCTGCCAGTCCCTGTGACTGGGCCGCTTGATGTCACTTGTGGCACAGGTGACAGCAGTGAAAGAAATGAGGTTCCTTCCCCCAGGGAGCTCATGATAGAGATAACTTTAGCTTTCTTTTTTATCCTTACCGCGAATGAGCTTAGGGGCAACATTTAACCAATCAATCAATCAAGGCCTGTGTGGTTAAGGCCGTGGGTGATGGGTGCTGGCTGCGGTCTGTGTTTCATTCCTGGCTCAGTTACTCAGACGCGGCTGTGCGACCCCCACCTGTTATCGAGCTTCATTTTTTCCATCTATAAAATGGACGGAGTAATACTTCTGTCCTAGAGTGTTGGTAAGGAGTAAGTGAGGCAGAGGCTTAAATACACAGGAGACCGCCTGCCAAACAGATGTGCTGCTACTGTTACTCAAATTACTAAGTTATGGACAAATTCAATGCCTACTTTTTAAAAATGCACAAGTTTTGAAATAGCACAAAGAATAAAATATGGTAAAATGCACGACGATCAAAGAAAATATGACTACTGACATGTAAACAGGTTAAAATACAGCAGTTATAACTTCCAAGTGGAATTTCACAGATGCAGGAAAAAAAGTCCTATTTTTTCCTGCATCTGTCATATTTTAAATGATAAGGAAAGTCATATTTTATCATTTATCAAAAAAAATCTCAGTTAATGGGTTATCTAATACTCAGGGAGAAGAAACCTGTGCAGGACAATACTGTAAGAATTTGCAAAGTTAATAAAAATGTTTTTGAAATGAATAGGGTAGTGCTTCTTTTGAAGTGAAGTTTAAAATATTTGGCTGATTATGTGCCAGTTCAAATACTTGTGGAGCACCACTTGTTAGATAATCAATTTCGGATAACAGATTAAAGGAAATATAATCCTACATGAAGACGAAATTATTGTTTTTCTGTAAGCACAAGAAACCCAATTTATTTTATAAACGCAGTTGCCACCTGTTTGGATGTTTACTTCACTTTCACTAGAGCTCCTAGGTGGGGGGCTGCTCTGTCCTTGTGAATTCCAATTTATATTCTGAACCCCATCCTGTGCTTCCATCCTGGTCCAACCTTTCATAGCTCCTGCCCAGTCACTGACTTTGTTATGAAAGCCATTTTGATACTGAATTTTAACCTATTCTAATAGATCTCAGTATCAGTCCATTTTCTACCCTGCCCCATCCCCACCCTCACCTTCAACCCCGCCCCACCCTTTTCTAGCTATTTTGCACCCTAAATCGCATCTACTTGGGAAGGAGGCTGCCTTACCTGAGGCACTGCTTCTGGAGCTTTAATGTGCATGTGAATCACCGAAGATGTTCAAGTGCAGAGTCTGGACTGGTTCTGGTAAATGTCTAGAGATCCTGCACAAATAGCACCACTAGATGCCAGTCCTTCTAGTTAGCAGACCACTTGACTTTCATTCAGGCTTTTCTGATTTAACTGTCCCCCCTTGGTCAGGAATTGGCCTCTTTCATTTGCTAATTTGACCGTCAGGGCTCTAGGACCTCAGGCTGTGGGTTCTGCTCTCCTCACTGAGCCAGGCGGGCATCTCTGTCCATTCACACTGCTTTTGGGACCTGACCTCAGTCTAAGACTCAGTTAGCCTTCCATGTCTCCAGCAGGCTGCACTCATCCACAGCTGGTGGTCGAGGGCCTGGTATGAGGAACAGGGTTACTCAAACCGTTGTTAACTGCATTCACTAACTGTCGTCCCCTTTCACCATTTCTTTTCTCCACCCTCAACTTTATTATACCCTTTGACAAGAGACCACAGCTCTTACATCGTCTTTTTTCTTCAAGAATCCTGTCTTGACTATCCAAAGTGGTGCATTAGTAAAGAAATATAGGGCCACACATATAATTTTAAATTTTTTAGTAGGAGCCTCATTAAATAGTAAGAGGAAATAGGTAAAATTGATTTTATTATATTTAACTGAATGTACCAGAATATTACTAGGACATGTATCAGTATAAAACCCTTAAGGAGATATTTTGGATTATTTTCTCTTACTAAACCTTTGAATCCAGTGCCTGTTCTATATTTATATCTCATTTCCAGCCGGCCACATTTCAAATGCTCCGTAGCCACATGTAACTACCATCATATTTGACAACACAGTTCTAATTGTTGTTTAGAAGCTCAGGAAGCCAAGCTTTCAATTTTTCTCATTGCATTTTTTCTTTTGTTTTTGTCAGCTCTAATGAGTTATAATGTACATTTCCTAAGTTACCAGTTTTAAGCTTTCCGTTCCAGGAGTTTTGATATGTATATAGTTGTGTGACCACCACCATTATGATACATAAAGAGCATTCCCATCATCCCCCAAGTTTCCTTGTGTCGCTGCACAGTTCATCCCCTTCTCATATACCTGGGCCCTGGAATCCAATCCACTAATCTACTTTCAGATAGTATAGTTTTGTCTTTTCTACAATTTGTGTAAATGGAATTATACAGTAATTTATCTTTGCTATCTAGTTTCTTTCACTTTGGATAATGCTTTTGAGATGTATTTTGTATGTATCAGTAGTTCCGTATTATTGTTTTGTAATATGCCATTGTTTGGATATCCCACAATGTGTTTATTTACTAGTTAACAGTTTTATAGATTATTTCAAGTTATTGGTGATTACCGCATTGTATTTATGAAACGAACTCACCCCTAAAAGATTCGTGTATACCAAGTACACTTTTACCTAAAATAAATGTATGTGTATATATTTTTGTTGGGGAGATGTAGTGGACTTTCAGTTAAAAGTGTATGATATCGCCAAAAATTTCTTAAAAGGGGTTTGTATTCCCAGCAAAATTGAGGGGATGGTAAAGAGATATCCCATATACCCCTGCCCTCACACATGCATGTTACCATCCCCCACAGTGGTACATTTGTTACGATTGATGCACCTGCGCTGATACAGCACAATCACCCACAGTCTATGGTTTCCATGTTCTGTACCCTCTGTGGGTTCGGACCAGTGCATAATGCCATTTACCTGTCGTCGTCGTCTCAGACACAGTAGTTTCTGTGCCCTACAAATCCTTTGCGCTCTACCTGTTCATGCCCTCACCCCAACCCCTGGCAACCACTGATCCTTGCCTTGTCTCCGTCGTTTTGCCTTTTCCAGAATATCATGAAGTTGGAATGTTGCAGTGTGTAGTATTTTTAGATTGACTTTTTTCACTTAGTAATGTGAATTTAAGTTTACTCCATGCTTCTTCACGGTTTCACAGCTTATTTATTTTTAGAGCTGAATAATATTTTGTTGTCTGGATATACCGCAGTTTACTTATCCATTCACCTATGAGGGGCATCATGGTTGCTTCCAAGTTTTGACAGTTACGAGTAAAGCTGCTGTATATATCTGTGTTCAGGTTTTTGTGTAGCCATAAGTTTCATCTCCTTTGTTTAAATACCAAGGAGCGCGGTGGCTGGATCATACGGTAAGAGTATACTTAGTTTTACAAGAAACTACAAAGCTCTCTTCCAAGGTGGCTGCGTGATTTTGCATTGGCACCAGCAGTGAACGAGCTTCCCTGTGGCTCCACGTGCTCATTAAAGAAATTAAGGTTTTTTAATTTGTTGGGTTTAAAGAGTTCTGTGTATATTAGGATAACAGTCCTTCATCCAATGTACCTTTTGCAAATATATTCTCTTAGTCTGTAGTATATCTACTTATTCTTTTGACATTATCTTTTGTAGAGTGGAAGTTTTTAGTTTTAGTGAAGCCCAAGTTCTCATTATTTATTTCATGGATTGTGTCTTTGGTGTTATAATGTTATATCTAAAGAGGCATCACCATACCGAAGGTCATCTAGATTTTCTCCTGTGCTAACTTGCAGGAGTTTTAGTTTTGTTTTGTACATTTAGGTCAATGATCTATCCCTTTTGAGTTAATTTGGGTGAAGGGTGTAAGGGTATGTTTAGATTGTTTTTTTTCATGTGGATGTCTAGTTGTTCCAGCCCTATTTGTTGAAGAAACTGTCCTTGCTCTCGTGTATCACCTTTGATCCTTTGCCATGACTAGTTGACTGTATGGGGATATATTTCTGAACTCTGTTCTGTTTCATTTATCTATTTGTCTATTCTTTTGCCAATGCCACATTGTCTTAGTTACTGTTTCTTTACAGAAAGTCTTGACTTTGGGTAACATCAGTCCTCCAATTTTTTCCCCTTTTTAAAAAATATTATGTTGATTATTCTGGGTCTTTTGCCTCTTCATATAAACTTTAGAATCAGTTAATTGATATCTGTTAAATACCTTGTGGGATTTTCAATGGGATTGCATTAAACCTGTAGACCAACTTGTACAGTTGATATATTGACATAAATATGAAATAGCTCTCCATTTATGTATTCTCTGAGTTCGTTCATCAGAGTTTTGTCCTTTTCTTCATGTAGAGCCTATACATGTTTTGTAGATTTATACCCAGGTATCTCATTTTGGGGGTGCTAATGTAATGTGTTACCTTTTTCATTTCAAACTGCACTTGTTCATTGCTGGTATAGAGGAAAGCGATTGACTGCAATCTTACTGAAATCACTTATTAGTTCGAGGAGGGTTTTTTTGTTGTTGTTAATTGTTTCAGATGATTATGTCATTTGTGAATTAAAAAGTTTTTTTTCTTCCCAATCTGTATACCTTTATTTTTCTTTTGTATCCCATTGCATTAGCTAGAACATTTAGTATGAAGTTGAAAAGGAGGGTGAGAGGGGGCATACTTGCTTTATACTCGATCTTAGATCTTGGGAAAGCTTCACATTCTCATCATTAAACACAACGCTAGTTGTATGTTTTTTGTAGATGATGTGCTTTGTCAAGTTGAAGAAACTCTCTATTCCTTTTTAACTGAGATTTTATTATAAATAGGCATTGGAATTTTCAAATACCTTTTCTGCATCAACCGATATGATTATGCGATTTTTCTTTTTTAACATTAATTTATTTTTAAAATTTGAAGCAGCCTTGCATGCCTGGGATAGATCCCTCTTGATCATTGTGTATAATTCTTTGTATACATTGTTGGATTTGATTGGCACATATTTTGTTGAGGAATTTTGCATCTATGTTAATGAGAGATGCTGGTCTGTAGCCGTCTTGCAATGTGCTTGTTTCCATTTGCAGTTCTCTGATAACATATGATGCAGAGAATCCTTTCTGCTTATTTCCCATCTGTACACCTCTTTTGTTGGTGTCTGTTAAGGTCTGTGGCTCATTCTGTAATCAGAACTTTTTGTTCTCTTATTGTTGAGTCTAATTTATATTCAAGATACTGGTATTAGGGCTGTGCTGGCCTCAGAATATATAAGTTAGGCACTTCTACTTATCTTCCGAAAGAGATTGTAGACAATTGGTGTTATGTCTTTCTGAAATCTTTTCATAAAATTCACAGGTTAACCCATCTGGACTTGTTACTTTGTATTTTGGAAGGTTAGTAATTATTGATTCAATTTCTTTAATAGAAATAGGCTTACAAAATTATCTATTTTTTAAAGATTTTATTTATTTTCTCTTTTAGAGAGAGGGGAAGGGAAGGAGAAAGAGAGGGAGAGAAATATCAGTGTGTGGTTGCCTCTCACATGCCCCCTACCGGAGACCTGGCCCACAGTCCAGGCATGTGTCCTGACTGGGAATAGAACCTGAAACCCTTTGGTTTGCAGGCCAGTGCTCAATCCACTGAGCCACACCAGCCAGGGTATAACATTGTCTATTCTTACGTGAGTTTTGGAAAATTATGTCTTTCAGGGAATTAGTCCTTTTAATTTAGGCTATTAAATTTGTGGACATAGGATTTTTTATATTAATCCTTTATTATGCTTTTAATGTCCATAGAATTTGTAGTGACGAGTGATGTCTCTCCTTTCATTTCTGTTATTCGTAATTTGTGTCTCTCTTTTTTATTTAGCCTGGCTGAAGGCTTGTGTATTTTATTGACCTTTTTGAACACAGTTATTTTTAACATTAAAATTTCATAAAATAGCACTTTTGTTTCTTTTGTAACACCCCAGTGCCAACATCAAGTTTATTTATGAACTCAGCAGTAAGTTATAATTTTAATCCCATTTTAAAGTTAATTGTTCATCTGTTGGGTTAGGTACAGTGCTAAACTCTTGGAGATGCCCTCGTAATCCCAATTTTATAAAGGTATAAACCCTCATATTATGGTGTTCTAAGTGAGATTATGTAGGTATATAAGGAAATATTAAATCAACTAAGTGTCCATTGTCCTACGTGTGATTAATTTGGTTAAACATTAGTATCTTAGATGACAGATAAATGCTGCGTGATATCAGTTAGTTGCTTGATTTCCTTCATTTGTTAACAGTTTTATTCTGTACCCTTTATAGAAAAGAGGAATAGGGAGGAAAAGTAAGAACACTGGCTCTGTAGCCTGAGAGCCTGCATTCACATCCTGGATCTACCACTTGGACTAGCTTCGTAGCCTCTCCAGGCCTCAGTTTATACAACTGAGAAATGGGGTTAAAGGGAAACTTGGTGTTTTAAGGAATTCTTGAGTTTTATTATGTATAATAATGGGATTATTGCCTGACACGTAACAGACTTTTAATACTGACTCTTAGCATTGCTGTTAGTAAACTGGGCAAAGCTGATGAACAGGTCCAGGACCTGCAAGAGCACCAGCAAACACTAGGTGGAAGCACGAGGCTTTTGTTTTCAGCTTGGGCTCCAGGCAGTGCCCTGGACTCACCCTGCACAGCTGTGCATGCTGTGTTTCACAGAATGTTTTTCTCATTCCTGAACAGTTTCTTCGGCCCTTCCTTCTGTAAGGGTGTGTTATTCCTGCAGGTAATTTGAGGCTTTTAATCCCCCAGTTGGTACAGATTACAGGACCTTGTTATCTCAAATTATACTCACACTGACCATGTTGTATATAAGTGTGTATCTGCATTCGCTGGGGGACTAGACAAAGAAAATTTATGAATTACACTTGCTCTCAGCCTTCCTGTGTCCTCTGCTGCACATGAGGGTCACAGTTGGACCAGGGCACTAATAGCGTGCCTTCAACCACGTGGTGTGTTTGTGAGCTGGTCTTCTTAAATAGCCCAAACAAGACTTTGGTTAGGCAAGCAGAGCGAATGGCTTCCAGTGAAAGTGATTCATTGCTGGAATGGTAGAGAGAGAGAGAGAGAGAGAGCAAGAGAGAGAGCTAACAAAAATTCTCAATGTGTTATAATACAGCAGTAATATAATTTAACTACTGAAAACTTCCAAGAATGAGAATAAAGATGCTTTTCAATAAGGACATTTATCTTAACGTCCTCAACACAGACAAAAAATAAAGTTAGAATAAGCTCTAGCACCTTGAGTGTCTACTTAGGAAAGCTTCTAGATATCTTCTTCCAAAGCTAGAGACTGATAGATTCAGGATTCGGACCTGATAGAATTATTGTGGGGTTATACTATAAAATGCCTATAAAGATTCAACCATTGCCTAGCACATAAAAAGTGATCAGAAAATGGTATCTCTGATTATTTTCTGTCTTTCTTCCACTCTTCCTTAACACAAATATTTTCATGCATACATACTTGTCTGAATTAATAATGATTGTTTTTGTCTAATGTCTTCGAAAATGGATTTGCCCCCTGTGGAAGTCTACATGGTATGCCTCGTTGCAGAGTGGTCTTTATTTCTTTCATCGTTATCTCCCCAGGACAACTGTAGTACCATGCTTTACTCTTCAGTCGCCTCCCTTGGCATGCCTGTGTAAAAGCTGTGATTGGGGAGAGTTCTGAACCAGAAGACCCAAGCTAGCCTACCCCTCCTTTTTGTCTTCCCTCATTCATTTTTTGTTAATATATAATTCAAATACCATAAAATTCACCCTTAAAAGATGTGCAGTTTAATTTGGGGGGCTACAATCACCAAGCTGTTCAACCAGCACCACTGTGTAATTCCAGAATATTTCATCACCCCTAGAAGAAACCCCAAACCCATTAACAGTCACTTCCCATTTAATATAAATGAAGTAATATAATATGTGGCTTTTGTGTTTGGCTTCCTTCATTTAGCATAATGTTGTCAAGGTTCATTGATGTTGTGGCATGGATCAGTACTTTAGTCCTCCCTTCCCTCCAGTTTTACACTTTTCTCCTGCTTTTCCAAAATGCTGTAAGACCTCTTTGTTCCAGCCACTCCATCCGTATGTATACCTTCTCCTCAAGTCTTTTTTCTGTGGACTGTTCTAGCACTAGAATGTATGTTCCTCCACCTTCCCATCTGTCCCCTCTGTCCCCCACACATGGGCCCCCTAAGGGTCCTATCAAAGTTTATGACAGGCCCTGGTGAAATTTCCTTCTCAAGTGAGAACTTTCCTATTTTCACACTCCTAAAACTCCAGGTCTGTGCCTGGTTTATACCACCTTTACCACTAACTTTCTGCTTAAAATTAGGAGGTTGAGGACAGAGCTTTGAACTAGGATTATGGACATGTTAAGTTATGCCAACTCTACAACTTACAAGATGTGTGATTTTTATAAAGTCATTTAATTTCTCTATTTCATTGTCAAAGGGCCAAAAATATTCTTTATTCATTCCAAGTTTTCCTATGAGGGATAAAGAAAGCAGGGGAATGTGATTTCTAAATCACAACTGGTTGTAAAAGTGTCAGTTGTAAAACTATTACCTCACGTTATTCTGTGTAGAACAGACTCCTCCCAGTAAATGTACCCTTTGATCTTGGAGATTAGATACTGAGAGCCATGCCCCAGTGATGGCAAAGTATAAAGGCTCATGAGAAAGACCTGATCTGTGGAGGATGAGGAAGTTGCAGGTTTTTATTATTAAAAGTTGAGGATTAGTAGGGTGGACCGTGGGTAGATGGGAGGATGCAGTAGCAAACAAAAACAAGGTCTCTGATCCCATGGAGCCTGTATTCTGGTGAGAGTTCACACTATTAAAGGTATGTATTAGGTGGTGATAAGAAGAAAAATCCAGCAGGTAAGTATATTGAGAGTGATTGTGTGGGCAGCTGAGCCTTAGCTAGGCTCAACAGAGCAGGCCCCTGTGATAAGAAAGCATGTAAGGAGAGAGTTGAGTGAAGTCAGAGTCATGCAGGTATTTAGGGGAAGCAGTAACAGCAAGTGCAAAAGTCCAGAGGCAGCAGTGTGTTTTGGTGCTTTTTGACATTGAAGGGGTGTTTTGGTGGACTGAGAAGAGGTTAGACATAATGGTGTCTCACACAAGGCCACTCTTCTCCAGGGCCTCCATTTGTCCCTCCATCCAGTAGGAGCAAAAGGAAATTATAATCTTTGCTCTGGTGAGGTTGCAGATTCATGTCTAATATGAGCTGCGGTAAAGAATGTGTTTGAAGTTAGAATGAGAAGCCCTTGTTACCCCAAGTGTCTGACCTCTTACTCCAGGATAGTCAGCATCCCTTTTTTTTTCTCCCTCATTTTCTTACTCTGACCCTATTTTGTTTGCATATCTACCCAGGATTCTGTAAGTACCGTAGAAGCCAGGCCTGGGCAGGCAGGAGCCAGAAGAATGGCTGCAGTGACTTCAACAGTCCTAGTGGACATACAAGATGAGGTGACCTGCCCCATCTGCCTGGAGCTCCTGACGGAACCCCTGAGCATAGACTGTGGCCACAGCTTCTGTCAAGCCTGCATCACAGAGAATAGCAAGGAATCACTGATTGACCAAGAAGAAGAGAGCAGCTGTCCTGTGTGTCAGGCCAGCTACCAGCTCAGGAACCTGCGGCCTAATCGGCACCTGGCCAACATAGCAGAGAGGCTCAGAGAGGTGGTGTTGGGTGCAGGGAAGCAGCTGAAGGTGATTCTTTGTGCCCATCATGGCGAGAAACTCCAGCTCTTCTGTAAGGAAGATGGGAAGCTAATTTGCTGGCTTTGTGAGCGGTCTCAGGAGCACCGAGGTCACCACACGTTCCTCATGGAGGAGGTTGCCCAAGAGTACCAGGTAGAGCCCACATGGAAGGGAAGTAGAGAGGAACAGAGTTCTTGGCAGGAAACTTAATTCATGCTCTAGTTTAATTTCTTTGTAGTCCTCCCATTTAGCTAGACAAATGAATCCAGAAAACCCCCTCTGGCCAAGAGAGACTTCACATCTTCCTTGCTGTGCAGGATCAGCTCTGCATGGCCTTTAAAGTACAGGATGCTGCTGGGGGCAAAGAAGAGGCTTGTGGATTAACTAAGGGGGGTATGTTATGTCAGCAATGAGAATAAAAGACTAAAGTGGGCGGGTTCTTGCCCTGGGAGGAAAAAGAATCATCCTATTCCCCTTGGTGTCTGTTCCTGTATATAAAAGATAGTTTGCCTTTCTTTTTTTTTTTATTCCAGAGCAAGACAGGCTTCTTATGAGATTAGCATACTCTATCCCATTCATTCCTTGTCTAGTCACTGAGACAGTTTGACACTGAACCTTGCTTGACTGGATGTGTTTCTTCCAGGAAAAGTTCCAAGAGTCTCTGAAGAGGCTGAGGCAAGAGCAGCAGGAAGCTGAGAAACTAAAAGCTGTTATCATAGCAAGGAGGGCATCCTGGAAAGTAAGAGAGACTGTTCCTGAAGGTGTCTGGGGAACCAGGGCAGGGAATGGGAGCCAAGGGCAAAGACACCTGGTCCTGTCTGTTCCCAGCTTGGCTGGAAGAGCTTCCCTTTGCCTATTCCTTCTCTGCAACCCTTCCAAAGAAGGTTATTGTTCTTGGTGCCAGGCAGTGGGAGAGGAAAGGGATATTTAGAAAATGAACATATCAAAAGGGAATTCAGCATTTTTTGTTTGTTTTGTTTTGTTTTTAATGACAATCACATAGGAGAGGAAACATGGACATTAGCATACAGTTTCAAGCTCTGAAACTTGGAAAGACAGGTTAGGCGCAGGCCAATCATTACTACCTTCACACTCAGAATTGGACAGGGAGGCTGATTCAGAGGCATGAGAGGCCCGGGAGGATGCTTGAAATCCAAACCTCACCCAGGAATCGCAGTGTGTATCTAGGAAGCCTCGATAAGGCTGCCCGAGGCTCACGTTCTGGGAAGAGTGGAGGGTAGAATTGAAGAACCAGGTTTTGCAGGACTTTCTTCCCCTTCACGCCTCCTCCACCAGTGAGACCGGGCCAGGAAAACAGTGCTGAGCCTGACTCCACTCCCCTTAGAGGGGAGACCCTCAACTCCACAGACTAGCAGCCTTTTTCTCTTCCATGTACTTGAAGAACCAAATGGAACCTGAAAGACGCCGGATCCAGACAGAGTTTAATCAGTTGAGAAGCATCCTGGACAAAGAGGAGCAGCGGCAACTGAAAAAGCTGGAGGAGGAGGAGAGGAAAGGGCTGAGTATTATAGAAGAGGCTGAGGATGAGCTGGTTCACCAGAGCCAGGCACTGAAGGAGCTCATCTCAGACCTGGAACGTCGGTGTCAGGGGTCCACAATGGAGCTGCTGCAGGTGAGACTCACAAAGGAGGCCCCAACCCCGAGAGTCAGGGCAAAGAGAGACTAACTTTCCTGCCCTCCTGACACGGGACTCATATCCTTGTGGGGCCATGGAAAAAATCCCTTCCACCCTGGAGTGCCTCTTCTTATTCAGCTGTGCAGAAGCCATGAATAAAGCATAGGTAATTAGAAGTACAACTGCTAAAAGAATGTCTCACTTTTACTTATATATAAAAGATGGTCCAAAAGTTCATCTAATACTGCAGAGAAAATCTACTGTGTCCACTGATATTCTATGGCAGCATTAATTAGTCTTGGAATTATTGATATTTTGGGCTAGAAAAATTGCTGTGAGAGGCTGTCCCATATGTTGTAGGATGTAGCAGCAGCCCTGGCCTCTACGTACTAGACACCAGTAGCACCCACCTGCAGCTGTGACAACAAAAAAACCCTCCAGACATTGCCAAATGTCCCTTGGGGGAGCGTCTCCCACCTCCTCCCTGTTGAGAATCACTGGCCATTGGGCACCTGCTGTCTCTGAAACTCTTTTGGGATTTGTCACGTACTTTCACCCAGTTTAGTCGCTGGTAAACACAT
Source organism: Carollia perspicillata (assembly GCA_004027735.1). Taxonomy (NCBI): domain Eukaryota; kingdom Metazoa; phylum Chordata; class Mammalia; order Chiroptera; family Phyllostomidae; genus Carollia; species Carollia perspicillata. The sequence goes on from PVKM010021401.1 coordinate 14,709, forward strand.
ACTGAACTCAAGTTTACTCAGAGATTTCTTGTGTAATCACCAGCCCTTCCTGGCTTTCACTCTCTGCTCTAGGGCAGAATCATTTAACATGTTGTAATTGGAGTTTGAACTGGTCTTGAACGATACAAAGAAGACTGGGTACTGGTGTGTGTGTATGTAAGTCAGCACAGAGAAAGATGTCAAATCTAGAGAGGTTTGGTGGTGGTGGAACTGAAGTTAAAATCTGAAGAGCTGGTTTTTATGTAGAGTGAAGAGTGTGACTGAAGTTGAGGCAGGAAGCACCTTGTGACATTCTGGAACCTTCAGGCTCTTCCCTATTTTCTGTTTGTCTTTTACTTTCCTCTTGCTCTCCCTTTGTTGGTATAATAATCATCTCTGTACTTACTCTTGGGCCCTAATATTGGAATCAGTGGGTAGTTACTTTCTACCTATTGGAGCTTTCTTCATTAATTGCTCGTGTTTTCACGTCTTCATTTAATTCTTTTTGCCCTTTTATTCCATCTTTGATGCTGGGTTACCCTAAAGTTTTCCCCCGTCCCTGTCCAGTTCTAGCCCTCCCCGCCCCTCCCCCCCCACTCCTCAAACTGTAAACATCACTCCATAAGTTCAGAGGGATCATCAATTTATGTTGTTAGTCCAGGCATCAGTCTAGACACTCACACCCATTAATGTGACTGCCCAGGGGACATTCTAATTTGAGTGTTACGTTGCAGTCAGTTTTTCTAGAGCTTGCCCATCATAGACACATTTTTCCTTCTCTTTTCCATGGCTGTGTGATATTGTTGGCCATTAAGATTTGGTAGCCAGATATAAGCCTGCAGCTTTCAAGTTTCAAAATGTAAACCATAAGAAATAAACCACAGGAGAAATGGCCAGGCAGTGGCCTTTGATTGGATCATTTGAGTTCCTCCGTACAACCATGCCTTAAAATCCTTGACATTTTGTATAAGTTGACATGTTTACCACCTCTACTCTGCCGCTTTCCATATTTGGGCCAATTTGAATAGTGTTTCTGTTAAATGCAACCAAAAATAGTTTCAATAGTTATTTCTGTGTTACACAAACCAAACCCTCAGTCACTGAAGTGTACAAAGCAGAAGTTAGGGAGACCAAATAGGCTATGAGATAATGTTACTCAAATGAGGCAGATAGTGGCAGTGAAAACCTTGAAAAGCTGGTGGCTTAGGCAAGTTAGGGATGTGGAATGGACTGGTTTGGTCTAAGATGGGACATCAGGGTGAATATAAGGTGGTTTTTAAGGCAGTACTTGACTTAAATTTGGTGATGTGTGGATACTGGTATCATTGAGGAGGGTGGAAGATGATAGAGGAGACCTCATGGTGGCAGGAAAAGTAAGTTTTCCTCTAAAAATCTTGAGTTGCTGGTGCCTGTGGGTATGAGAAGTAGAGTTTGGAATCAGTGTGTGTGTGTGTGTGTGTGTGTGTGTGTGTGTGTGTGTGTGTGTGTGTTGAGATCAAGAAAAATAGAAGATACCAGCAAAGGGGCCATCGCGGGTGACAGGAGGTGAGGTTTATGAAACAACCACATTTAAGACCCCTGCGTCATCAGCAACCAGGATGAAGTGTTCGAGGACAGAAATTGTGACTTAACCATGGGACCAGGCACTGTGTCTGGCAAATGCAGGTGATGTACATATATAACATTACACACAAACAGACACAGAGTTGTAAAAATAAGGGTACTAATGAATGATTCATACCATTTCCTCACATCCCTACATAGGATCACGGGGACAGTGTGCTCTTGAGTTCTTATCTCTACCTGTGGCCTCCATATTGGGGCTATCAGTGTTTGCACGGTGGGGATGGGATAAGGAACCTGGATGAGGCTTTGCTGGAGGACAGGGCCTGTGGCGCATTGACTTAACCCTGTCTCTTTCTTCCCTAGGATGTGAGTGATGTCTCAGAAAGGTATGTGCAGGAGAACACAAGGTGGTTCCTTTGAGGTGACAGATTCCTGCACCCACCCATAGAGTTACCTTGTTGTCACTGGGAAAGGGAAAAAAATCACAAGGCAGGGAAGATTTAGGACTGTGGTGTCTTAAGTTACTCATCATGAGATTTTGGGGGTATTCCAAAGTAAAGGGAGTAATGGCCTGGTTTCTGTGGTAGGAGAATTTGGGTAATGGAGGTCACAAACTGGGGACAGTAGTGCCCATAAGAATAAAGGGTTGCAGTGTCGTTGATTGTCCTAGTACCCTGGGATGGAACTCCTTTTCCACAACATCTGTATCTGTTTCCAGTCCTGACTCTAGTAATGTATGGCTACCTCAAAATGCACAAGGCTTTTCATTGCCCATGTATTTTACCAGAAGGAAGTTTCCCGTCTGCATTGTTTCCCAGGGTCCACAGTTGAGGTCTTGGGATATCGGCCTTGAATTTCTTTTTCTCTCTTGGCTTTTGAACAGTCCATGTCTTGCTACCTCGTTCTCCCTACACTTCCATTTTTTTCAATTCCAATGGAAACATGGAACTGAAGTATTTTGAGAAGAGTGGTTTTGGCCTGAAATCAAAACATATTCTCTTTATCCCATACTCTAGAACCTCATCCTTGAGGGTGACTTAGAAAGTTGTCCACATACCAGGCAGCTTAGAGCTCCTCAAGGACATGTGAGATATGGAGTCTTGTCTCTTCTGAAGTCTACACTCTCAGCCTGGGGATGGGCTATCTTCTTTTTCCAACTGGCGTGATCCTAAATTTAAAGGAATCCTAAGAGACAGTGAATTCTTAAGACATTGTTCTGAAGGCTTTTCTTTTTAACCCTCTGGGAACCTCTAAGGCTTAAAGTCAAAAAATTTTCAGAAAGAAGCCCTTCACTTGATGCTGCCAAAGCCCCTGTAGCAGGTTTCCTGGTGTTCTGCCTGTCAAGACACATTTCTGGCCCCTTGTGGTAGACCCGCTCAGTAGTCACTGACATTTTAAATATTTTGGTGGGTTTTTTCTCTCTTTTTTGAGCAAAGGATTTTACAGCCATTATTTTATTGAATTTTATACAGCCCCTGAGATAGGCAGAGAGAGAAGGGAAAATTATTATGTATTATATAAAAACAACAAAACAAAGAAAAGGAGGCTTTAAGGGGTCAGATCTTATCAAAGTCTACAGATCGTGAGCAGCTAGTTTCTTGTTCATTTCTTCTGCCTCCAGTATCAGGGCTCTTGTGGAATGATGCTAATTTTCTTCAGGAAAGTGTGTTGAAGTTTGCCAGGGGGCCTGGGGGTGAAGGGTAGTGGTGCTGCAGGCACCCATGTGGGTCAGCCGTGGAGGAGATTCATACTGTCTGTTCTCTAGGAGTGAGTACTGGACTCTGAAGAAGCTGGAAGATCTCCCCACCAAGCTGAAGAGTGTGTTTCGAGCCCCAGATCTGAAAAAGATGCTACGAGTGTTCAGAGGTGAGGAGATTGAGGAGAGAGAATTTGAATGGGAGATCATTGTAGTAGTAGTAAGAAGCAAACAGAAGAGAGGATATAGTTGGTATTTGGGAATAGCAGCGAAGAGAGGGTCAGATCGGGTGGGACGTAATGTGCGAAGAAGGTGCAGTTCATGTTTGGGGGGAATGAAATGGCCGGCTCACATCCTCACAGAATTCTGTGCCGTACCCCTCAGGTAGAGGGAGGCATCAGGCCTGAGGCTGTTGGTTCTATATATGATTGGCTTTTTGTCATTACAGAGCTGACAGATGTCCAGAGCTACTGGGGTAAGTAGAACCAAGCCCTCTTTGAGCTTCCATGTCCTCATGCTCCCCAAACATACCCCCCACACATTCTCAGGTGTAAGCTGGTGACGCGTCTGCCCATCCCCCACCACAGAGTTCCAGTTCCTACCACCCACTTCCATGTGGTAAGACCCATGCACTCATCCTCACTGGCTGATGATGTACCTTTTCCCACAGTGGACGTGACTCTGAATCCACACACAGCTAATTTAAATCTTGTCCTGTCTAAAAACCGGAGACAGGTGAGATTTGTGGGCGCCAAGCTCTCTGCGTCTCCCCTGCAAGACCACTATGACTGTAGTGTCCTGGGCTCTCAGCTAATCTCCTCAGGAAAACATTACTGGGAGGTAGATGTGACCAAGAAGACTGACTGGATCCTGGGGGTGTGCAGCCATTCAGCAGGACCTCCATTCTCTTTCAACCAGTTCACGAGCAGTTGGAATGTGTACTCCAGATACCAACCTCAAAACGGATACTGGGTGATCGGGTTACATCATAAACATGAATACAGAGCCTATGAGGACTCCTCCAGTTCCCTGCTGCTCTCCATGACAGTGCCCCCTCGCCGCGTCGGGGTTTTCTTAGACTATGAGGCCGGCACTGTCTCCTTCTTCAATGTAACAAACCACGGCTTTCCCATCTACACCTTCACTAAATATTACTTTCCTACCACTCTCTGTCCATATTTTAATCCTTGCAACTGTGTAGTCCCAATGACCCTGCGCCGCCCAAGCTCCTGAATATTCTGCTGCCCCACCCACACCTGAGCAGTGCCTTTTAAGGCTCAACCACGCCTCAAGTTGCCTTTCTGACCTTCTGTGCTCTGCATTCTTTCTGCTTTTTCTTTGAATGTCAGTCAGTTCTAGAATGCACCTGCTGGTGACAATGAACATCTGTCAATAAGTAATTACAGATCTTGAGATGGATGGGGGTAACTTTCAACTTTTTACTATTAATCATAGTATGGGATTTTGATACAGATTTTTTCTCTCTTATGGGCTTTTTTTTTTTTTGGTCATGTAGGGGATCAAACTTAGGAAGTTGGCTTAATTTGCTGAAAGTTTTTGCACTAAATGGAAGATTGGTTTCAACAGCTATTGTCTCTTAACATTTGAGATAATTGTATGTTGTTTTTATTCTGTTACTGGAGTACATTGTTTTGTTTCAATTTTTAAATATAATACAAATTCCTGAAATAAGCCACTACAACTTTTTTTGTGCAATACTGGATTTGTTTTTGCTGATACATGATTTAAGTTTTGTTTGTATCTGTTTATGAAAGAAATTGATCTGCAATTTTACATTCTTGTAACATCATAGGTTTTATAAAATGCAATAAACGAGGTAGTAAATTGCTGTATTTTTGTGTAAGTGTATATATAAGATTGAGTGCCAAAACCTATTAATTAGAATGTTAATTTTGGTGGCTTTAAAATAAAAATAAAGAGATTCTAGCTTCAATTTTCACTACAACCTTCATGGATCTTAAAAATTTAAGGGTAGCCCTGGCTGGTATGGCTCAGTGGATTGAGCTCTAGACTGTGAAGCAAAGGGTCACTGGTTCGATTCCCAGTCGGGGCACATGCCTGGGTTGCGGGCCAGGTCCCCTGTAGGGGGTGCGTGAGAGGCAACCACACATTGATGTTTCTCTCCCTTTCTTTCTCTCTCCCTTCCCCTCTCTAAAAATAAATAAAAAAAATTTTTAAAAATAAAACATAAATAAAAAATTTAAGGGTAGTAATTGAAAACTTAAAATCGTCCAAATGCATGGAAGTAGAGAAAGGGGGAAATGATTCATCTGATACAAATTATTTTAGGAAGAGAATGATTTCTTTCAGCATCTCCACATCTCCTTACCTTTTTGCTCAACATGAACAGCTAGTTAGTGGGCGACTATGACTTCTGTAGAAAGGTGTTATATGCTTTTAGATCCCACTGTAAAAGAAATTCTGAGGTAAATGTAAAGTGCAAACAAATATCAGGGAGTTGACTAGAGCTGGTGTTCAATATGGTAGTGAAGGGCCACCAGCAATTCAGATGTGACTCGTCTGAATCGAGATGGGATATAAGTGCAAAGTGCAAACCAGATTTTGAAGGCTTGGTTCAAAAAATAATATGAGATCTCATTAATAATTTATATATTGTAGATTATAATCATAATCTTTTGAATATGTTGGATTCACTAAAATATGTATTCACTTGTTTCACTCCACCTGTCTGATGTAGGTACTAGAAAATTTAAAATATGTACATGGCTCACATTACATTTCTGTTGTACGGCTTATGCTGTAATGCAGTTTCTCCCCCTAAGGGGGCTCTAGTATGAGGCAGATATGTTTGTCTTTGCATGGACCCTCTACCTCTCTGAGGCACTTTGTAGAGGAAGGTAATGGCAGAGAGAAGAGGATCTGAACATATCTAGAAATTGACAGTTTGGAAGATCATAGGAAGGGATCATGGCCTGAGAACAGATTCTTCATAGTCTGGTGCCTGTCCTTAGCCCTCAGTGTGTTGGGCATTCCAGTTCCATTATGGTTTGAGGAAATACTAGCTCATCCTCAGGCGGGGCTCAGCTCTAGTGTCTGGTGAGGTGAAGTGCAGGTCCCAGTAAAAGCCTAGTTCCAGTTTGCTCTAGGTTAGGGTTTCATTTGAGAGGTCAAATTTGTGGGAGACCAGAGGCCAAATGCACACTCCTCGTCCTGATTTGGACTTCAGTTGGAAGAAATATGAAAGGACACAGAGCAAACCAGTACCCGTGGAGCTGGGGGATAAGAGATGATTTATAAAACTGATTTGCAAATGTGTCCTCCAAGAACATGGCTTGCATTTTCATTCTCTTAATAGCCTTTCAAAGAGCAGTTTTTAATTTTGGTGATGTCCAACTTAGCAAGTTTATCTTCTATGGATTGTGATTTTGATGTTCTAAGAACTCTTTCCTAACCAATGGTCACAAAGAATTATTACCAAGTTTTCTTCTAGAAGTTTTATAATTTCAGGCTTTATGTTAATAACAAAGATATACAGTAAGTTCCCAGGTATTTGGAAACAAACCACAATTAATTTTAAATGATTTAATGGTTAGAAAAGAAAACAAAAGGGGAAATAGAGAGTATCTTGAAATGAATGAAAACAAAAACATCAAAATTGTGAAAGTTAACCTAATAGAAAGAAATACATAGCTCTAGTGTTATATTAGAAAAGACCTCAATTCAATGACCTCACCTTCCACCATATAAAAAAAATAGGAGATAAGCAAGTGAAACAAAGTAAGCAGAGAAAGAAAATAATAAAAAGCAGATAGCAAAATAGGAAACAAAAATATTTGAGGAAATCTATCCAAAATCGGATTCTTTAAGAGGATTAATAAAACTCTAGCCAGATGAATGAAATTGTAAACCCAAACAAAAATATCTGCATACTTAAAAGTCATCCCTTTCTTTTTTAAAGATTTTATTATTTTAGAGAGATGGGGAAGGGAGGGAGAAAGAGAGGGAGTGAAACATCAGTGTGTGTGAAACATCAGGTTGCCTCTAGCACACCCATACTGGGAATATGGCCTGCAATGCAGGCATGTGCCCTGACTGGGAATCAAACCTACAGTGCTTTGGTTCTCAGGCCTGTGCTCAATCCACCGAGCTACACCAGCCAGGGCTCATCTCTTTAACAGAGCCTCCTGGCCCCAGAGATGGTGCCCTGTGCTGACAAGACTGAAACCTATAGGTTGAATCCAATTTTTAAAAACCAAAGAAGGTGTCTGAGTTCAAAACAAAAAATCCAGAGAGTACCAAGTGTGGGTTCAGAGAGTACTAAGTACCAGGAATCAGTTCTAGGGCTTTCCCTTCCCATCATCTCTGAAAGTATATGTGGCAATCATGCCATGTTGTATTTCTGGGGCCTTAGGACTTGCTGAGTTACATTTACAGATGTGGTGTCCACAGTAGAAAGTTTGGGTGGGTTCAACAGAATCTCTGCGTAAGGAGCCTCAATCTGTAGGATTTTTTGTGAACAGGGAGCAGGCAAGAGTATCCAGAGCCATCACCTGATGGTAACCAGAAGTTCTCAGCCCCGGGAACCTGAGATCCTCATTAGGATAAAAGAATCTGTGCTCATTTGTATGAGATTCTAGCGATCTTCATTTGCCTGAGGATGATCAATGCTG
>PVKM010021402.1:0-22597 GCA_004027735.1 Carollia perspicillata
TTACTTGGAAAATTTCTTGCCATTTTCTTCTAGCTTCAAGCATCTCCATTGAGAATTAGGCAGCTAACCTTATTGGGGCTCCCTTGCGTGGTCCTTCCTTCTTCTTCCTTGCTGCCTTTAAGATTCCCTCTTTGTTTTGGAATTTTGCCATTTTAATTATGATGTGTCTGAAGTGGGCCTCTTTGGGTTCCTCTTAATTGGGACTCTCTGTGCTTCCTGGATTTGTGTGACTTTTTTTCTCATCAAATTAGGGAAGTTTTCCATCATTATTTTTTCAAATAGGTTTTCTATCCCTTACTCTCCTTCTCCTTCTGGTATCCCTATTATAAGGATATTATTACATTTCATATTGTCTTGCATTTCTTTTAATCCCTCTTCATTCTTTCTGAGCCTTTTTTCCTTTTCTTGCTCCTTCTGGGTGTTTTTTTCTACTTTGTCTCCAACTCGGCTGATCCAATCTTCTGCTTCATCGATCCTGTTTTTGATTCCTTCCACTGTGTTCTTCAGTTCAGCAATTGTATTCTTCATTTCTTCTTGGTCCTTGTTTATTTTTTCTATGTCCTTTTTCATGTTGATATAGTTTGAAGTGAATTCATTGTAGTTCCCCTGTAGTTTCTGGTAGCTTATTGTGAGCTCATGGAACTTCCTGATAACCAGTTCTTTGAATTCAGTATCTGATGGCTGACTTGCCTCCATTTCATTTAGCATTCCTTCTGAGGCTTCCTCCTTTCCTTTCATTTGGGGGTGTTTCTTTGTCTTCTCATTGTTTGTGAGACTCTTTTTGTTAGCTTCTGCTTCTTAAATGCATTTGTTCTGGCTCCCAGGGTTTATGGTGTGAACTGCTGTGGCAGAATGCCTGTGAGATTCAGTGGTGCAGTCTCCTTTGGGTATCCTGGTGTTCACCACTTCCACCTACTCTTTTTTGTGATCAGTTGGAGGGGGAGGCAAAATGGCTTAAGACAGCAGGAGAGTATTTTATGATATTTACAATAGAAGCTGGTATATAAGAGATAGGTGATCTTTTGGCTATGTATAATGTTAACCATGATCTTCAACCCAACTAGCCACTTTTAAGAAAGGATGGGAAGAAGATAAGGCTCTTTTTGGGGAGGGAAATGTTGTGAGTTGGATCTAGAAAGCAGTGAAGTTGTGGGAGGTCAGATTATGGGGTAAGGTGAGAGTAAAGGATAGCACATAGGTGTAGTGTGTGAGGGAATAGAGTTAACCTCCACTATAATAGAGTTCAGGAGACTGTCACATGGGCTAAAATCTGGGAAGGGTGCTGTAAAGTATTTACAATTGTGTGGAACAGTAGTTATTTACAATAATATTAGAGCAACACTCATGTGCCAGAATCTATGTGATCTGAGTAACATGAACAGGGGTATGGGACTTTGAGTAGTGTGCTGATGGAACACAATTCACATGAAGGACAGTAATTTAGCAATACAATGTGGAAAAGAGAACAGGGGAAATCTGTCAAATGGTATAATATGACCTGCCAAGCAAAGAAGACTATACAGAAAGAAAGGGAATACAAAAATACTACTAAAATAAAAGATGTAGGAATAATGAAAAAAATAATAATAATACAAATATGCAGCAACTTGCAGTTTCCCTGAAATAGCAAGTGAAATATGTCTCACCATCTCAGCTGTTGGGTTGCCCCCTCTTTGAGAACACCTCAGGTCCGTTCACAGTTCCAAGGTCTTTTCTCACTTGTGGGCATTTTAAAAAAATGGCAGGAGAAGGGGGAAAGCAGAGATAAAATTGGAAAGAAAGGATGAAGAACTAAATCAAGAAAGAAGGAAAGAGAGGAAAAAGCAATTGAAAGATAAAACAGTAATGAAAAATTAAGAATAATAAAAAAATAAAAGATTACTTTTAAAAAAAGCATTAAAAAACACACACCTCTTTTTGGTTTCAAACTGGCCAAACTCTTTTTTCTGATCTTGCTGGCTACAGGAGGCTGGGGAGTGATTGGTGTGGCGTTTCTCCCTTCCTGATGTTTACTCAGCCTTTTTTGCAAGCACAATCCCAAGAACTAGTCTAGCTCCTTTCCCCAATATCTTAGATGGGGGAATCCTGGTTTTATTCAGAGTGCTTTTCCCTGGTGGTTATCGCTGTAGGCTGGGGTGCAGGGGCACCCACTCACCTAGGCTGCATCTATTCCATGGGTTTGGGCCCAAAACCTTCCCAGTGCTACGGGGAGATGCAGTGCCTTCCGTGTAACCTTGGGGTCTCTGCCCAGCTGGGTTGGGAGTTGGCTGCAGGGCTGTCACAGCAAACTCCCCAGTCCCTCTAATAAATTCCTCCTACTCAAGCCTGCCACTCCATGTAGCCCAATTCTCCAGCAAGACCAGTGACTATCGGGGTTAATGTCCATCACTGCCTGTCTCTCAGCTCTCCCGAGCTAGTGACCACAGACTCCGCGGGTAATCACGGTCCCGTGCACCTTACCTCTTCGTCCTTATTCTTCTCTATGTGACCAGAACTCTCCTGGTGTTGCTCAGACCCTGGTCTGTTGGGGAGGGAGGGAGCAGTTGACCCAGTTCTCTCCCAAGGACTGTGGCAGGCCCTCCGCCCTCAAGAAGTCTGTGGTAGACCCAGTGCAAGCTCTAAGCACCAGGCCTGTGGTTGCAACTGCACCTTGGTCCCCATGCTGGTCCCTGGGACCCTACTCTCATGAAATATCTTTCTTACGATCTGATTTCTGGTTTTTCAGTGTCCAGTACAATTTTTGGACTCTTATTTTCAAATACACTGGGGTACTGTTGGCTGTCTGCTCTGTTCCTCCATGGATTAGCCAGGTTTTCCTCCTGTGTGTAGGGGGAAGTGAAATCCGCTCCCTCCTACTCTGTCGCCATCTTCCCCCCACCCCCCCGCTTTTTCTTCTTTATCATCAGAATTCATGTAAGTCTTAACTACCCAATACTTCCTTGGAACTCTATTTTTTCACTTCACAGTATTCATTAGTATAATAGACTTTGTACATTGTCTCCTATTAATCTGTCTCTGTTAACATGATTATTTATTAGCTTAGCTGAAAATATAAGATAAATCTACTATTTACTCCCACAGCAGGCTGTCAAGATCTGTAGTTGAACAACAAAGAGAAACCTGACTGCTGAGCCTCATTTGGTTGGGTATTGCCACACAGAGCAATAAATGTCCCTGGTTTGATTAAAGGTCATGGCACAGGCCTGTGTTGCAGGTTTGGTCCTCTGTCATGGTTCACATAAGAGGGACTGGTTGATATTTCTCTCTTACATTAATGTTTCTCTCTCTCTGTTTCCCCATTTCTTACCATCTATAAAAACAAACAGACAACATATCAATAAAAATTGTAAAAAATAATAGGGAAAAGTAAAACAATATGGCATTTTTTAGTAAAAAGTGGATCATGTCAGGAAAACAGGTTGCAAGAGATACATTAACAATAAGACAAGGATGTAGCCTGCTAAACACAAAAAGGATAGATTTGTTTTTTGCTCCTAAATTAACATCACCACCACAACCCTATAACTGGTGACAGAACTTTGTGGTGTCTGCAACCACAGCAGAGACCAAAAACCTTTGCATTACTATTGTTATTCTATTGACTCACTGCTAACTCTACTGTACCCATCAATGTAAAAAGCTTATGTCTATTGTTTTAATTTTTATCCAATCCTACTTATTTCATCTGTTTCACTTTCTCTAGACTCCCTAATCCATCAACAATAATTTATGTAACTCCTATGATTTTTCCTTTGAACATAAAGTGTAAAATGAGGTACAAAACTATCATTATCTAGTGCACTTTTTCCATTTCATGAGATATTGCTTCTTTTTTGAAGATAAACTGCTAAAATTTCTCTACATATTTAAATATTTCTTGCATTAACATTTACTTGGCACACTGTGGCAGGATTCCAGAGAAGCTCACCAAGGACCACCTTGCTAGACACCAGCTGGGACACATTGTGGCTCTTAGAATTGCATCAAGTGAGCTTGTGGGAATTTTTTCTGAGAATTCTGGATCTCCCTGTTTTAAAATAAACGGCGTATGTTTCTTTGAGCATTTTTAAAGTCCTCAATGTGAACCTAAATGTTAAGAGTTGAAAGAAACCAGGCTAACAATGAGAATTCAAGACTCAGACAAAACAAACAAACAAACAAAAAACAATGATGACTGCTTTTTCTCTTTGGCTTTCAATTGGAATTGCTCTTTGAGAGTCTGAACAAAACGTTTTGCTGGATAAGTGAGAGACCCCACTTCTTTGGCTTTGAAGACAAAAGGCACTTCCTCCCTGAAGGTCCAGTCTCTGGTGTTCTTAGGTGACTAAGAGTCTCTGTGCAGGTGTCTGAGGAAATTCTTCAAAATGTGCAAGACCTCATAGAGAATTTCAAATCAAAAGTAATTCAATAAATGATCATAGGAGGATGTGCACACAGAGGTTGGTTACTTACCTCCTGGGAGAAAAACTGAGACACAAAGTAGATTTGGATGTGACTCAGGAGGTGACAGCTCCTTGGAGCTCAACCCATAGGCAGCCCACTTAAAGCTACTGTACAATATCTCGGGAAATTTACTCACACTCTGCAAATATCCAAAGGAAAGTAAAATAAATTAATGTTAGAAATCAAACTTGTGAGGCTGAATACTCTCAGCCCTAGTCCCCTCATTACTGTGATGACAGATAGACAATAACTAAAAAGGCTTTATTTGCAAATACTTAGAGAAATATGAAATTTTTAATATAGTAGGCATTCATTTATGATGGCCAGAAAAGATCTCTTTTGACATCTAATTAAGTTTTCCCTGTCAAACTTAAAAAGGCAGCTATAAAGTTTAACTGAATAAATGGCAAACATATCTTTATTGGAAATTGGTAGCTTCTTGGAGGAGAACAGACAAATTCTCTTTAAAAAACTAATAACAACATTTAGGGACTCTCTCTGAACTAAAGAATGCCTCTATAGCTAATAAATCCCAGCACCTCATTCCTCCTCCTTCTATAGTTCCTTCACTATTTCCTCTGCTCTTTGAGGTTTGTTTTTTTTACTTTTTGCCTATAATTGTTCTCTTTCTTCTTATTTTTTTTATCTCCTTTATATCTCCTCCACTACAATTCCCTAATAAACTTCAAGAAAATGAAAATAGAAATTAAGACAAAAATAATCCAGAATTCTAGCAGCATCCATCAGAAAAAAAGAGAAAAAAGCCACTTTTAGGCAGAGGAGAACCAGGATTCTCTCTCTCTCTCTCTCTCTCTCTCTATATATATATATAGAGAGAGAGAGAGAGAGAATTAGTACACACTCTACTAGTTAACAACAGCTAGCAATAAAAAAGCATCAGGTCTCAAAGGATAAGCATCAATTTTCCTTACCTCAAGTAAAATATATTAATCATCTTATATCTAAAGAGGATAGTAATTAATCTTGAAAGACTCAGAAGGATCTTATTTTTTTCCTTTCTTAAAATAGGGAAAGAAAATTAGAAGATGCTGGTTTTCAGTGAATATTGTCACTATCAGATTTAGAATCATTCCGAATTTTACTAGTTCTAATATACCCAAATTGTCCTGATCTAATTCATGGAAGTGGTCCACCACTGCACCCCTAAAAAGTAGTAATATGTAAAATCTCTAAAAAATTATATAAGGCTCATCACATTATGACACACATTAAGTATAAAGTTTCTTTTTATACCAAAATATTTTGAAGCTCTAACTCAAAACACAGAGTTTATCATAGACCTACACGACATTATCATTTCATTAGACTCAGAAGCCAAAAGGCTCCCTCCCTGCATGACAGTCATTTCTGCCATAGACATATTATGCAAACAAAGAGAAAAGAGGTTGATAAGTCAACCATTGTTTTATGTTTTCATTCTTTCAAATCTGCACCCAATTCCCATCACACTGAACATTTCTGTAAATTGGTCACTTCCGCACCTACTGTTTTCAACTTGATGTAACAGTCTTATCACAGCAAGTTTGCAGCCTTCTTTGCAGAATAAAGACACCCATGATTGTGTTTTACCCACTCACCATCTCTTTGTTTCCAGGAATGTTTCACAGGAAACTCCTTGCTGATGCTGACTTAATGTGGTTTACATATGAATCCATGAACAATGAACAGTAATATTACCAAATTGGATAGGCAATAACTTGTATGATGGACACAACTAGAGGTTTTATTTACCCCAGTAAGAAATTCCCAACAATCTGAATTTATTGTTCTATCTCATGTTTTTCAATTTTCAAAAAATCAAATTCCCCATATTCAGACTAATAGGAGTTATGCCCTTCATGCAGCTCACAACTATAGATGTTGTGGAAACAGCAATCCTTCTGAACTTTTTCAGGGAAGTGCATTAAGACAGAAAATAGGTTACAGAATTATCAGATGTAATACAGATATTAAAACAATTGGCAATTATGACAATTTGAAGAATTTTGAAGCTGCTACCCTTACAACAAAAGGAATTCATTCAGCTAATGCTATAGCTAGGTAGGCAGTATTAAACAGAAAAATTCTGTCGACCAGAGAATGCTCATTGCTTCCTGTTAAATCAATGAAAGGCTCTCTTTTACAGTCCTAGGGGACTTCTGAAGAAAAGGAAAAGAGGGTCTGGAAACACAAGAGTGTGGGAACTTTGAACCAAACATGTATGATGTCAAACAGAAACCAATCTTATTTATATAGTGGACTCAATTATTTATATTTTAAGATGTACATGACCTAACACATTTGGTGTTTAAAATGTGATTTCAGCTCTGGCTGGTGTTGCTCAGTGGACTGCGCACTGGCCTGTGAACCAAAATATCAGTGGTTTGATTCCCTAGTCAGGACACATGCCTGGGTTGCAGGCCAGGTCCACAGTAGGGGGTGCACGAGAGGCAACCACACATTGATGTTTCTCTTCCTCTTTTTCTCCTTTACCCTCTGTCTAATTTTTTTAAATCACTTAAAACTGTGATTTCTTGCAGTAAATAATAGTTCTCAAAACCTCTTATTGTAGCTCATAGTGTGTGGCAAATGACCTATTTGTCTAAATATGACATGGAGCTCAAACATATTTCCCACTGTCTTCAGTTCCACTTGACATATGGGTGGCCCTTCCTCGGCCACGTAGTTTGTCACACAATTTAGATCTTCTGGCCTGATACTGAGCAATTAGTGGAGACCACGACCATGAAATGAAACACCTGAAAAAGCTGATGAATATTTCTTGAGATCCTGCCAGACCTCACCTAAAACTTTTACCTTTTGAAAGCAATAAATCTCCTCAAGACAAAAAACTAATATGCAGCCTTCTGGAGTTATACATACCGAAATCTTTTTTTTTAAGTAAATTTCTTTCTTCTAATGTGTGAGGGGTCCCCACAAGACTTGCAACCAGGGGAGCAATGGCAGTGGTAGCTTGTTTCAGAAACCCCCCTAAAACTTTCTCCAGAGCCCCTTTTGTGTGATTCTGAAATGAGCAGACAGCAGTCCCTCCACCTCTCACATCCTTTCCTCAAAGTTGAAAGATAACCACAGCAGCCCCACCTACTCTCTCTTCTGCTACCCTTTTTATTCTGGGCCTATCCTTGGTTCACTCTCCCCAGCTTTAACACATAAATGCTCAGAATCACCTGGGCTTATGCTGGGAAATTCTTCCTGCACAGAGTCAAGAATCCATGCACTACTGGCTACCCTTCAGCAAACCTGCCCTCAGCCAGGTGGCCTTTCTGGTAACATTTTGAAATATAGAAGAAATGCAACTGCCAAAGGAAGAAGAAGGTTTTGTGTGTTTTAGAGATAAAAGCAGTGTAGTTTATCCTTACAAGTTGGTCATTTCTGAATGATAAAAAGAGACAAACTAAGATCAAAGGAGATTGTAGAAGGATATTGAAAAAATATTGAGCTAGGGATTTTATGAATGAATACTAGAATCTAGTGATTTCAATGTCCTTATAGCATAATTAAAGAAGGACAACTAACTACATTAATTTAAATGAAAGTTGAAGTGGCTATGAATCAGGACCCTCCATAACTGCTGCTGAAGCAGAGGTAATGTACACGTTGAACTTTCACTGTCCTCCTCATCTGTGGAACTTTTAGATGGTAATTGTACTTTACAACATTGTGTTCTTACAGCCTGGTCCCAAAATTAATCTCAAGGTTACATCTTCCAAGTGTACGACTAGCAAAAAGCTGGTTAAGAATGAATAACAGTTTGGCCATAGTGAATAAGAACCCATTTCACAGACAGATGATTAAAACTGGATTGGTGTTGAGTGTGCCCTCAAACTATAAGTAAAATTAATACAAGATGCAAAACACAGAGACATGAGACAGGAAAACTTAGATCATGAGAGATTCTAGGTTAGAAAAGATCCAGAGTGTTTTTCAAATAAAGGCCTGTGGGACCAACTGCCTCCCATTTCCCTGCTTTGCATGTTTGATAATATTCAGCTTTGACTTCCATCCAAGGTTAAGTGCTTGCTGCATCACCAATGGATTATGGTTCAGCAAGACAAACACTGACACTTAGACTTCCTGAATATCCCTTCCTAGCACCATGAGACAATATTATCTAACTATAAGATGGCTCACCAATGCATCCTTTAGGTTGATTTATTACAGAAAGGGGCAATGTGGACAAAAAAGTGGCCACATACTGAAATTGAAAAGCTCAAGAGAGGCCCCAAAGGTGGCACGTGCCACCTTCTGAAATAACCAATTAGAAGGGTTTGAAATTAATTTTTTTTACAAAGAGCAAGCCATGATGGGCAGTCATGTCCTAGGCCAGTATCTTTCTTGACAAAGGTCAAACTTTACTTTAACTGAGGGATTCTTTTTGTCTCTACCCTAACATATCTAGAAATGTCAGGGTAATTTACTCATTTCCAAACCTCTCACTACACCACAATAAAGAAAACATACCTTCTCATTACTCTGTTATTGTGTTTGTTGTTAAGTGCTAACTCTCCTGTACCAACCAACCTACTACTTGTATGAATCTATTTGTTTTACTTTTCACACAATCTCAAAGATTTCTGCAATTTTCTTTCCCCCGTGTCCCTCATGTATTCTCAATAGATTTCATGTAGCCTCTCGGGCCTCTGCCTTTGACAGTTCTCAATAAAATGAGATGAAAAATTGCCATTCTTCAGAATATTTTTTCAACCCATTGAGATTTTTCTTCCAGGTAATTACGGGCATTTTTGCCTCTAATATACTCATAAAAATTCTCTACAGGTTGAAACATTTCTAATGTTGACAGCTGAAAACTCCAAGCTTCTGATCAAAACTTGGTCTTTCTGGTGACCTGACTTCACTCTGCAACCATCCGGAGGCCTGCCAAGAGTTGCATCATCACAACCAAAAAACTCTTATCACCTTCATCCCATAGAAAAATTTAAATGTTTTAGTTGCTCTTTTCTAAAATACAAGAAAGAAGACCAAATATATTTTTATGACATCACAGGAAAGAATTGATGCTTAATGAAGTGCAGTCAGTCACCCAGAGTCACAATGCCTGCATGTGGGCTCAGACATGCTAGGTATTATCTTGGCACCTGGCAATCTATTCTTCATTTTTTTTTTTTGTATCAAAGGAACTGAAGAGTAAAAGGCTACCTTTCCTCTACTCATAGAGATTGAGAATCCAGGTGTGAACTAAATGCAGTTTCTGAGTTGTACTGCTTCATAACTCAAGAGATGGAAGGGAGATGGGGCCATTATTTCTGCTACTGTGTTGACTGATGGGTGGGCAGTGGCTGACACAGCTTTATTCAAAGAAGAAGGTATTTCTGTACCTCTAGGTGGAACTGTGGCCATGCATCCTTGAGACCAGACTTCCAGAGGTAACTGTCTAACTTCTATTTCTAAAGCTACTCAGTGGTTTTTACAAACACTGATTCTTTATGTTAAAGACTTTTCTGCACAGAAGTTCATGCCAGGTTTACTTGTAAGAGCCCAAAATTGGAAACAACACAAATGTCCATAAAGGGGTGAATAGATAAACATTTGGTGTCAACACTAGAGGAGTCCACCACCTGCTTGGGGACATCCTAGGGTAAGGTTTTACTTCTCATACAGTCAGGAGGAAGGAAAAGAACCTCCTGACAGTGAGGGGTTGAGCCCCGCTTTATATAACCCACAATCACAGCCCTCCAAAGGCAGACCTTGGGAGTTGTGTCTCATCTTCCCAGACCTGTGTTCTTCCTGTTCTCATGGATATCTGACCTGACAGAATCTATGGATGCTCATCCCCTGGTAGAGTTGCTAACAGGTGAGGAAAGAACTTACAAGAATCAAGGTGATTTTTCATTCCAGGAGTTCCTGGTCTGTGGGATAAGTGCCTATTTTTTAAAAAGTCATCTGTCTTTCTTGATGTCCTAGAAAATAAGGGATATGTCCTGCGAAGAATGGGAGAGGAAAACCCAGACTTTTTGGTTGCTTGTATATTAGAGTGGTGGAGGGTGCTACAAGAACCTCTCTGCCCCTAACGAAAGAACTCACACAGCCCCTAAATGAGTATTCACAAGGAGATGCTCCAGATTCTAGGTCTGTGGGCAGCCAGTCTTGTCAAAGCCTAAGAAAGAAGAGAGCCCTTTTCTTCCAGAGTCATCTCTGGGGATTCCTGCTGGGAGGAAATGAAACCTTCTCAGAGCATTTGAGAAAACGAAGCAGCCTGTATTCCCAGCTGGTTTCTTTGTCACAAACATAAATTATCACCATTTTATCAGGACATCTAAGGCTCTCTGTAGTGATGACAGATCCAAGAGAAAGTCACTGCAGAGGGAAATGCTAGCATGAGTGGGTCATCCTCTCAGGGACATATGTGCCCTCATCAGTTTTGCTATTGTAATTGTACTCTACAGGCCAGTAGAATCAACCTCTCCTGAGAGTTTGTCAGGTGCAGAGTCTCTGACCCTCTGCACCCAGTAAGAATTGGCTGTTTAACAGGACCTGGAGATTTTCCCTGTGCATGGGAGAGCAGGAGAAGTGGTTCTACTTTTACACCAAGGAATCTCACTCTGAATGGGCACCGACATTAGCAAGATGCCTGCTGAAGCTGCATTTTTAAGGTGTCACCTGGGCATTGCAATGTTTCCAAAATTTCACAGGTAGGTAGTCAAATCTTTTTTAGCAGATTTTTTGTTTGTTTTTTTTTCTTTTGGTTTAGCTCAAGATCCCTGATTTTAGCTTAGGTCAAAGGTGAAAGAGAGAGTGATGTGGCAGAGGCTAATGTGCACCTGACAGGGAGCTGTGGAGAATGCCTGAAACCTGGACAAGCCAGGCTTGTGCTTTTTCGAATAGCACACAGGGGTGGATGTTTGTGTGTTATATGCATGTGTCCATGTGTCTGTGGTTCCTCAAGAGTTTTCAGGGAACCAAAATATAGAGGAGCAGTACTAGTAAGAAGGGCAAGGGTGGCACAAATGAGGGAAAATACTGGGAGAGTCTTATGCACATGCTCTGCTCTGAGCTCTCATGACAACAATGGTCACCTTGCCCCAGAATAAAGTTCAGTGCACTGGTAGGACACACAGCAGATTGCACCATTTTGGACAGAACTGCCTGCGTGCTTTACAGAACCTCAAGTTTCTCTCAAAGAGGCACCCACAGAAGAGACAACATACACCATGGGGTCTCTCTCAATCTCTACCCACAGAAGATTTGTCCACTGGCAAGGGCTCCTGCTGGTTGGTAAGTAGGAGACAATTTCATGAGATAGAGTAAGGATCTGACACAGAAACTGGCTGTGATCTGAAGAGACCAGTGCTCTGAGAAAAGAGGGAAGGCCTTTGATTGGAACAGAAGCTAAATGACAAAGGAGCAGAGTAGGATTAGGAAGGGGGTCAGCTAGAGGGAAAACTCATAATCTGGAAGTGGGGACAGGCAGGAAAACCTCAATTGATGCTCTCATCCTATTATTTATCATTGAATATTAAATTATGAAAACTAAAAATAATAATAATGATTTATGTCAGGAAACACAAGAACCATATTTAACCAGGGTTGCTAGAAATTGTCTTTACTGCAAACCTCAGGAATGTGTAAATAAACCCCAAGAGTCATTCATTCAACACCATGTACTTTCAGGCTGTTGCAGTCTCTGCAGGTACAAGATCAGAAAGCCCTGCTCTCATCCAGCCCATGTTTAAAGGAGCAGATATGGACAAGGAAAGATCTAGATGTGATGTTGGGTACCCAAAATTGCTATAAAAAATAAATAAACAAACAGAGCAGGGGAAAGTCACAAAGTGAAAACTCAATCTTTAGAAAAGTTGGTCAGCAAAGGCATCTTTCGCAGACACTCCTGAGTGTGGGAAGGGGTCTGATCACACAGTGAGGATGGGAGTGAGACAAACATCTGCTGAAGAGTATCTGAAACAGAAAAAATAGCAGTTTCAGAGGATCTAAAGTTATGGGGGCCATGCTATTGACCTTGACTATGGGAGACACACACTCTCATGTAGACTAAGGGTGAGAGATAATGAGACCTGCTCAGGATTCAGGGCCTCATCTCTTCATACCAAAATATAGAAATAAATATTGATCTTCTTTTTCTTATTTCCTACTCTAGGTCTTAAACATCTGCTGTGTGCACACCACAACCCAACCCCCATTGTGTTGACCACGGCTGCCAAAGGGAAAGATGTGCTTCTATGTTTATGCAATAAGCTCCACATGCTGTAGACATCTTCTGGTATGGGGGGATGGCCCACACAGAAATCATGTAATTGGATTTATTGACTTAAGATCAAGGCAGCATAGAATAGGAACTACATACAGCAAATGAGAGATCATAAACTATGATGGGCTTTCGCTGATATAGGTCACCATGAATGGTGTAGGAATTATATTTTGGTAGAGCCTTCCTTCAAGATTTAAAAAAAGAGAAAGAAATAGGATTCAAATGGCTTAATGTACACAGTAAGTGCATGCTCCCTGACCTCTGGGTGTTGGGTGGGGTGATTTCTACTTCCCACACAGGAATGATAATCCTGGACTCTACCTCATTCCATTTTTTTTCTGGTTGAATTTTGACATTTAATGCAGGATTCACAGTGAATGCAGACAAACTTCATAAGATGTCAGTTCCCTTCCAAGCTTGCAGCCCTGCAGACAGTCACTGCATACAGAAGAATCAGTCTGATAGAAATAACTCAGTACAGGGAGACCAGTCTCAGTCAGTTCAGTGCCCTGAGCACTTCCAATGGAACATGTGCACAAACACAATCTTCATCCTCCCAACTTCTAAACCTGATCCTCTCAGACTCTTTTCTCTTTCAGTCAAGACCAATTCCATCCTTTCTACACTCAGGTATAAAATCTTGGCATTATTGGTGATGCCTCCCTTGCTCTCACAGTCATTGCTGATCCATCAGCACATCTGCAGTCTGTTTTCAATGTGTAGATGAAACCACAACACGAAGGTCCAAGCCAACGTTGCTTCTACATGAAGTAATGTAATAATCTTCTAACTGAATTTTCTGCTGTTTCCTTTACACAAATAGAAACAATCACACCAGAAAAAGACCTGTAAGACTTTAGAGATGAATTTTTAAAAAACCCAAGTCAAGTCATTTTTTGTTTCTTTGTTTGTTCCCAAAGCCATCCTATCACTTGCATCTCAATCACAAAAAAATTCCAATTATTTTACCATGGTCCAAAAGGTCCCACATTAGTGCTGTTCAAAGTGCTTTTCCACATTGAACACAAAGATTGTCTAAGAAGTTTTTACCAGATTATCAAGGAACTCAGTGCTTTGGTTCAGAAAGCCTTGCCGTGAAGATCATGTAAACTGAGATAAACAGGACATTAAGTGATGGAGCTGGTCTACTTTCTGTTCCAGGCTCTTTAATTTTATAAAAATCACTATTTGATAGCACTGCCCTAGAAAATCTGGTTCCTGTTTATATGATTTGTGTCATTCTTTGTATCCCATCTATTCTGGCCACAGTGGTTTTCTGACCTTCAAGTATGGCAAGCAACCCCCTGGTCCAGTTCTACTGCAGAACCCATTCTCTCTTCCTAAAATAAGCTTTTCCAAAAATCTCCTTGACCAATTGTCTCTGTTCCGTATCTTCCTCTATTGTCACATAGTCATGAAAAATTTTCCAGACATTCTTACCTATAGAAATAACCCCAAACCAAACCATTTTCAAACAGCTCCATCCAACTTTTTATCCTGTATAAGACCTATTACCATCTTAAATGCAGCTTGTTTATTTTTTGATTATTTTATCTCATCCCTGAAATATCAGCAGCATTGGGCCAGGAACTGTCAGGTTAACTTTGTGTCCCTACATCCTCTGTAATTCTGGGCAGACTGTGAGCTAATTGTTTAAAAAGGCATTTAACTCACCTGTTAATAACTGCACATTGTAAAGTGAGTAAAATCTCTTCAGTTTTAGTGCATATAAAATGTGAAAGATTCTAGCACTGTTAACCTGTAGGAATCAAGGAAGGAAGGGCCTCCTTCCTGATATCAGTGGCAATGTAACACACGATACCAAAATCAAAATTTTGCATAACTGACCCAGTGAATAACCTGAAAACAAATTCAATCACACTGAGAAATTACTTATTTAGTTTTTTCACAAGGTACTAAAGACAAACAATACTGGGTGAAGTTCTCTGGAGAAGGCACACTGGGATACTTTTAAAGGTCTGTCCTCCTGGGTTATTATGACTTGACTCAGTCTCTGGAAGGGCCCTGAGAAATCTGCCCTCTTCTCCCACTGTGTTTCAGAGAGGAAGGGCTCACAGTGGAATTGTCCTATAACAGGGCACAAGACCCTGCTGAACTCCTCTGTGCCTGCCTATACATGCTACATGGATCAGTGTTTCTACAGTTCCCTAAATATTGAGTCTCTGAGACACATCCTAGTTGACATGAGTGGTCTTTTTCCTCTCTGACATCACTGCTAGATTTTTACACTTCCTCAAAAAAGGGCACATTTATTAAAGAGAGGATCATTGGCTGTCTACAAGTCATGGTCCAGATATTTTGAAAGGCCATTACACTTCTAAGAGCATATTACACCTTGCAAAAGACAATGTCTTTACAATTAATAAGATGACATGGTCATTTCATATTCTTTAAGGACAAGCTCATTACTTTGAAAAATGAGTATGACATTTTTAAATAAAGATAACCATTTTCTTGTTTGAGAAGAACATGATATTATTTTAATAAATTACTTTATTAAGGTCAATTTTTCATTTATTGAAAATGAGTCATTATATTTTTGTAAAAACATTGTTTACATTAGAAATAATTATTCAAAGCCAAAATGATTATGAACCAAAATGAAGAACATCAATTTCTAAGGTAATTTACTCAGAAAGGAAGAAAAATTTGATACCACATACACATGAATTAATAAACCAGAGTCAAGCTAACAGCTAAGCACCAAGTCAAAAAACAGTCCATTGCCAGCATTCAGAAGCCCCTGTGTGTGCAGTCTTGGCCATCATCTTCCTCCTGAAACTTAAAGTGACAATTTCTTGAATTTATGTTCTTTTTGATGATTTATTTACTTCAGCTTTTCTCCATCATACTAAATCTAGGGATTGCAAATTAGAGTTTGTCTTCTCAAACTCCCAATAATGCATATCCCACACCAAGGGCCAACTTATCCTCCATCTGCCCCTCTCTTTTAAGTTGTGTCAAGTTCATCAAAATTAGTCATTCTTTCTTAACTTTATTTTTATTGTAATAAAATACACATGAATGTAATTTGCCATTGTGATCATTTTTACATGCACAATGTTTTTGCAGTTAAGTACACTTATAATGTTGTATATCCAAGTGCACTATTTATTTCCAATGTGATTTTGTCACTTAAGCATTTTAGGGCAATCTGGAATTTTCAGATATTATACTCAGTTTGTAATTAAACCACAGTAATTAAGACACAATCATTGTTACCACTTTGAACACATCACCTAAAAATGGTATTGTTTTTATTTTATTTGTTTACTTGTTTTGATTGTCGACTCTCTTCCTGATGCCTCACTTTTTTTCCTTCTGGCCCCACCTCTACACAGTGCCCACGTCTTTCCTGGGGCCATCACCACAGTGTTGTCTGGGCCTATGGAGTATATACACATATTCTTCAGTTAATTTTGTCACCTTCTTTTATCCAATGCCTCCTCCCTTTTCTTCTGACAGCTGTTAGTCTTTTCCCTGTACTTGTGTTTTTGTTTCTGTTTTGTTTATTACCTTCCATGAATAACTGAGACCATACAGTATTTGTTTTTTTTATTATTGTCTTATTTCACATACAATAACATGAGTATATTCTAAGAATTTTCAAACACCTATTCAAAACATAGGTATTCTCAAGAGTGGCCTCTGATCAAAAGACAGTTTCATTTTTATTTTTTTGAAGAAACTCCAGATTGTTTCTTACAGTGGCTACACCCATCTGAGTACTCACACTGAGCCCTTGTTTATGTGTCTATCAGTCATCTGCATGTCCTCTTTGCAGAAGTATCTATTGAGCACATTTGCCCATTTTTTAAATTGATTGTTTGTGTTCTTGATGTTGAGGTGTATAAGTTCTTTATGCAGTTTGAAAATTAATCCCTTATCCAAAATATCATTGCCAAATATGTTTATCCATACAGTGTGTTTTCTTTTTATTTTGTTGATCATTTCTTTTGCTGAGCAGTAGCGTTTTATTTTACATACTTTCATTTGTTGATTTTTTCTTTCTTTTCTTTGCCCTATGAGACATATCAGAGAAAGTGTTGCTACGAAGATATCTGACATTTTGCTGTCTATGTTTTCTTCTGGGATTTTTGTGGTTTTGCAACTTTCATTAAAGTCTTTTAGCTATTTTGAGTTTATTTTCTGTGGTGTAAGTTGGTGATTTATTTTCATGTTTTTGCATGTACCTGTTCAGTTTTCCCAACACTATTTTTTAAAAGGACTATATTCACTCCATTATAGGCTTTTGTCTCCTTTATTAAATATTAGTCTTTCACACAGGTGTGGGTTAATTTCTGGGCTCTCTCTACTGTTTCATTAATTCATCTGTTTGCTCCTATGATGGTACATCCCTGTTTCAATTAAAATGTCCTTCTACCGTAGTTTCATTTCAGGTATTGTAATCTCTCCTACTTTGTTCTTTTTTTCTCAAGCTTTCTGAAGCCATTGGGTTATTTCACTTTTGGTTCTACATACATTTTTAAAATACATGGTCTAGAAGTGTGAAAGAATCCATTGTTGTTGTAATAAGAATTGCATTAAACCTATACCCAGATTGCTCTGAGTAGCCTGGACGTTTACGTCATGTTAATATTCCCATTACATGAACATGGCATATACTTCCTATTATTTGCATCTCTCTTGACACAATGTCCCTTTGTTTTCAAAGTACAGGTCTTTACCTCCTTGGTTACACTTTTTCTAGTTACCTTAGATTTTTCCAGTTGTTGTTTCTGTTGTTCCAATAATAAATGGGGTTGTTTTTAGTTTTTCTTTCTTATAGTTTATTATTGTTCAATAGAGTCATTACCAATTTCAGAGTATTAATTTTATATTCTGATACTTTGCTGAGTTTATTTATTTAATCTAGATTATTTTTGGAGGAGCTTTAAGGTTTTCTATTTACGATATAATGTAATGTGCAAATCATGAGATCAGAGGCAAGGTCCAACCTTCTCTTTACATGTTGTCACCTCAATGAAGGCAACCACTTTTCTGCAGAGGTGAACATCATCCTCAGGTGACCTTCAGAAACTTAACTGTGAACTGTGAGTGGCTGAGATGTCAGAAGTTGCATGATGGCCCCAGGTCCCAAGCAACTATCTGTCACACCCTCTGTTTCTCCAAAGAGCCTGTGAGAATGCTAACATTCTAGCCTGCAACCCAGCAGTCACAGAGCATAAGGACACTGTGCTGCTGGCTGCTACACAGCTGTGAGCTCCTCTCAGGGTTTTACAACAGTGAGGGCCTGAGGCTCTTTAAGAGGATGAAACTGTCCTATGTCTACAGAACCTTCACCATAGACCTTGTCAGGATAAAGGATGTGGGAATAATCAGTGTGATGCCACCAACCCCAGAGTTTCTTGGTAAGTGAGCCGGTCAAACCTGGTGTAAAATATAAATGATACTTCCTTCCTCACCTGTTATTAAAATCTGAATAAATTCTTTCCATTTTTTAAATAGATTAGTTGTGAAAGGAGAAAAATTTTAGAAAACTTGCATTGAATCAAGAAATGTTCAATAATAAAAGCTGACATTGTCATTGTTGTTGACTTAAGGTTACATTTTACAGCAGATCCCAGTTTTGGTTTGTCTCAATTGCACCATCTCTACAGTGCAGGAGACACTGCGTCCCTCAGAGGATGGGCAGTTGTCACATGATCACCAGTGGGAGCATGTGATGATCTTGCAGAACTTCAAGTTCTGTCATTTTCCAGGGGTCATGTGGAGAGCACTTGGACACTATGTGGACAACAAGAATAAGCTAAAAAACACCTATGTGGGTAGTAACACTGTTCTCTTTCTCTCTTCTGAACTTCCTTCCCTAAATTCTAGCATCTTCAGTACTTTTATTTACATGACAATAGATTCATTTGCATAAGTTTAGCATGACTCTGTCCCTTTTACTAATAGAATATACTTGGAACCATTTGTACTACTAATAAAGCTTTGGTTCAAACGTCCTACTTCAGACAGATGCCCATAGAATTAGAAATATCCTCACTCTTTATGAAGCTAATTTTGATTTGATGATTATAATGGTATTTCCTGGAGAACAGGGCATCACTCAAAACTGGGGTTACTGCAAGTGAGGTGTGAGGGTGAAGCTTTCTAACATCAAGAGGCTGTTAAAACTCCCATGTTATGTTTTATAGAATAACCAGCATCAGAGCAAACTATGGGATGAATGTTAGTTCCTCTTCACTTCAGTAAATGATCACCACAATGCAAATTACAACAGCCGTGCCATAGGATATGGAATGCTCTTGTTTGTTTAAACGATGTTTGAACAACAACAACAACAAAATAAAAGGTGAGTGCAGAGATACATAAAAGTACAGCCTCCTGGGAGGTGAAATCCTGGCTCTGTTCAAGGACTCTCAGCTATTTTGCCCTGTAACTGCATTGCTAGAAACTGATAGCTCTTTACAAATTGCAGGAGCTGAAGGAGATGAAAACTGGGTTTTGACTGAAAGATACTTAGTCACTGTTTCCTCCACTGTGAAGAAGGCATTTGTGTTATGACTTAGAGGTCCTAATCTTCCCTCAGAGTCTGGAATCATAACACATTTTTTTCTCACCATACTGCTCTGAAATCTATCTTTTTTTAGACCATTTCACTAAAAATGCAATTACAATTTGGTTATTGACAATTTTTATCTGGTCTTATGAAACATACCTAAGTGGTTTTGGAATCTTCTTACCAGTGTCAAGAACCAAAGAATATCTGTCTCAAACACCAGGCCCATTATTTTGTTTTTTAATCTTCCTGGTGTGCCAGTCTCTGAGGAAGAGCAGAAACCTCCCTTAGTTGAGGAGGTTGAGGAACTTTTCAGACAAACATAAAAGGACCTCCTGTTAAGGTTTTATGCAAAGTTTTCTTTTTCTTTTTCTACATCAGTTAGCAAACACACATTCCCATGGTTCCTTCTGTTGTAAAACCTTCCAGCCTTTCTATCAGGGGTGTTGAGTTCCCTCTTACTGCCCTATTGCATTGTCTTTAATAAAATCTTATCTTTATTTTTAACTGGTTTCATGCAAGTTCCTCTTTAACATAACCTCCCTGTACTAGCTGATCATGACATCTTCCTCTAAATGTCAGCCCTTAACACATTTTCAAATCTTCCAATTGTTTTCCTTATCTCGTTAATTTTTTTAAAAGAACATTTGCAATTGTCTCCCTCTCTTCGGATTTGATGTTCACAGCAGGAGATCACCTGACTTCTCAGATTCTTCTGGAGACCCAGGTGCGTCAAAGCAGCCTTTTCCCAGAATCCATGAAGACATGCGGGCATGAAAGGCACAATTCCACAGCACCCGTAGCATCAACAGTGTTCTCATTTCACATATGTCTTCAAGAAACAATATCACAGAGACTACAAAAGATATTCTGCCATTAACCTCAACTACTCTAGTGAACATGCAGGTCTCTGTTACATCAGCCACCCACAGGCATGTCCTGAATGAGCCTCTCTCAAGCCCTCTTTGACGTGCAGCTCAGGGTAGACATCACAGTCTTCATTCTTTGTGGGTTTTTTTAGGTCTTTTCACAAATGCCACATGCTAATCCTCAAATCCTGCCACCAGAATTAGCAAATGGAAAATAAATCTCTACTCTATTTCTATTCCTTTCCTGCCCCCTTTGGCCGCTGGTGTATTTGGCTGAGATTCTTGGGGACCTTTGCACAGGTGGATTGTGTGTGAGCAGAGGTGAACACAGAGGGAAGTCATGGGGGAATGGGGTCTGCTCAGAGTCTGATGAGAAAATGTAAAACATACGAAGTGATAGGGTGTCAGGCATTCTATGGTTTCTGGGGGCCTTAAAGGTGCCATGCAGGAGGGTTTATTTTGGAAGCTCAGAGTGAAGCTGAATTATATGAGTGAGGGTCTGTCCTAACTTTTGTAGGAGGGGCCACTGGAGCACCTGTGGTGAAGTGAGGGTGCCATGGTAAAAAAAGATTTTCAGGAAACCACCTGTTGGCTAGATACCCCATGTCTCTCTAATACTCTGTTGCCCAGAAAAATCCTCTTGCCTTGTAGGATGTACTCTTCTCAACTACCTGTAAAGCACTCATTGCGACCAGTGAAATAGTAGAAGACATCATTCCCCATTTCTTCTCTTTTGTCAAAAACATTTTATATACCCTATGTTGCTTCACATATATTGAAATTTTTACCTTTATGTAAATTCTCTATGCCACTGCCACTTTGGTAGAAATTTGAAGGATCCTGCCCAGATCTCCTAATGTTCTCCTGGAGACTCTGGTCCATTATTGTCAGCACCTTGTGTCTGTCAGAGGAGTGATAAACCTACGTAGGCCTAGGAGGAATGGAAAATCATCAGGCAAGAACACTGTTCTGTGGGAAAGGGTAGGCTGGAAAAATGCCTGCCCTGGAAAGTGCCTGCCAACCCTGTCCAGGACAAACAGATGCCCAGCTGAGATTGGAGCCTGGGGTTGGCCTATCCAGCATAACAGGATGCAGCTTTAACTTCAGACTGTCAAGATGTATCACGAACTATGGTCAGCAGAAATGGCACTCAGCTCCCAGCTCTACCCACTCAGACTCTGGCACCCCAACCAGTTATCCTTCACAGATTCTTGCACTTAAAAACCCTGCCCTAAGTACAACCAAATGAGTCATAACCTCCCTTGGTTGGCTCCTCAACCTCCCTAGGTTGGCTCTACTTTTCCTCTTATTCCCTGCTAATAAACCCTGCTCCTTAGCTCACTGCTTCTGTCTGGTTTTCTGAGCGATTCTGACCTAAAACAGACCACAACCCTGAAAGGGCACACCTGAAAAAGCTGATGAATACTATCTTGACTTCTTCCTGAGACCTCACCTGAAATTTTTACCTTTGAAAGCATAAAAACTCCTCAAGACAAAGAAACCCGTGTAATTTTCTCAGGAAGAAACTCTTCCTGAGGCACACCTACTGAATTCTCTTTTTATTGTTGTTCAACTATAGTTGCCTCCATTTTCCTGCCATCACTTTCCTCCATTCCACCCACTCCCACCTCCCACCCTCAATCCTACCCCTTCTTGGCCTTTGTCCATGGGTCCTTTCTGTATGTTCCTGAGGAGGTAAATCATCTTTCTTCTCCTCTCTAAGGGGTCTCCATGAAACTTGCAACCAGGAGAGCAATGGGCAGCAGCCTCTCCTCCCAGACAAATTTTCTACATCTTTCCACAAGTCTTTATCTATGTGATTCTGCAATAAGCTGACAGCAGCTGCTCCTAGTCTCACATCTTTCCCTTAGTGTTGTAACTGAGCCACAGCAGCCCCACCCAGTCTCTCTTCTGCTTCTCCTTTTATTCTAGGCCCACCCGTGTTTCAGTGTCCCCAGGTTTAATGGACATACCTTCAAAATCACCTGGGTTTGTTTTGTGAAGTTCTTCCTGAACAAAGTCAGGAATCCCTACACCACTGGCTACCCTTAGGCAAACCCACCCAGGACCAGGCCCCCTTTCCGGTGACATTTTGAAATTTAGAAGAAAGGCTATTGCAAAAAGAAGTGAAGAGCTGTTTAAGTGTTAAGAAGGATAAAAAGTAAGTGCTTTGTCTTAATAAGTTGGTCATGTCCGGTTGAGTAAAAAGAGACAAAATAAGATCAAGGAATATTGTAGAAGGTTACTGGAATAGAAAAAATGAGAAAGAAGTTTTATGAATAAGTGCTAGAACTGAATTATGTGAATGTCTTTAAACCCTAACTCAACAAGGCTACCAACTATATTAATTCAAATGGAAGCTGAAGTGGCTACAAATCATGGTCCTCTACACCTGCTGCTGAAGCAAGGAAATTTACTTATGAAACTCTTAGTGTCCTCCTTGTAATGGGGTGAAGCCAGGACCCTGAAGAGAGCAGTTTGTAATGGAGTACA